>CAJQZJ010032944.1:2966161-2976574 GCA_907164525.1 Lophiomys imhausi
TTGTGCTTATTTATTTAGTTATTCATTATTTTTGTCAACTTAACATAAACTAGGGTCATATGTGAAAGGGCAATGCCAATTGATATAAATGCAACCAATCAGAATAGCCTGTAATCAAGACTTGGGAGGGGAACTTCCTTGACTAATGATTGAAGTGGGAGAGTTCTTCCCACTGTGACTGGTACACCCCTGGCCATATGGTTCTGATAGATAACAAACAGAAGCAGAATGAACCATAGATAGCAAACCAGGAAGCAGAATTCCTTTATGGCCTCTGCTTTAGTTCCTGCTTCCTGGTTCCTGCCTTAATTTCCTTGACTGGTTTGTAACTTTTAAGAACAATAGGCACTGTCCCATCAGATTCCATTTTTGCCACAGTTTTCATGAAAGCATAGAAAGCAAACTTAGCCTCCAAGAAAGTAAGAATCTGTTTTCTCCAATCTCAGGTACTCAGCCTTAAACACAAATGGTAAATGAACAATACTAAATTAACTCAGTAAGTTGTAAATGTATGAAGAAGAGAAAATGGATTTGAAAAAGGATGGACATGGGCATAATTAGAAGGAGTAGAGAAAGACAACAAGAAAGTAAATGCAGTATTCACTACTACGGAATTCTAAATGAATAAATGCACATGTTTTTAAGGCAATGCACAGACTGCTACCATAATGAGTAACTTATACTATGTGAATGGTTTTATAACCTCTCCTTTAAAATTCCTTGCATCTTTGAGAATTTCCCCCAAAGTAGCATTTTGAGTTAGGTCTTCTGGCATATCATGTGACATACTTTCATCAGCATGTTTTTAAGTACTTGTAAAAGTTTTATATTTGCAATAATATCCTTTCATAATCATCACTGATTATCCTAGTATATGTCTTGGAGTACAGTTCTTGAAACCCTTATGCTCACAGTAGCATTTATATACTTGTAACAATTTATTTTATTTAATTTATTGGAAACACCTCTGGAAATTTTCAGTGATTAAAATATTTTCATATTAATATCATTAGAAGTAATTTAAAAAAAAAACATTAAAAGCCTGAAGTAGAAAAAATATCCTCCTGAAACTCATAGAAAGAGCCTTGTCATGTTTTTTTTTCACTCCCGTTTTACTATTTTTCTAGCTCCTGTTTGAAATGTTCGAATCTTGAGTACTATATTATCCTTTGTAACCTCAATAATAGCCTGTTAAATGTGATGGCTGTTTTTAGTTTTTGACGTAGCTGCTTTAATTATCTTCTCACACCAAACACTTCTGGAGGTGTTAATTCTTATTTGAACCCTCTGGTTTCCCTAGGTCAGCAAAGTAGGAAACAAATAGCAGACACTAGAAAGCAACTATGCCCATATTAATCATCCCCAAGTGATTGTATTATTGTGTGACAATTTTTATATCTCATACATAGTTGGCTAAGCCCCATCACATAGCACAAGGTAAGAAAGCCAGAGAATAATCAAAAGGATTTACTTTATTGCTCTAAGAGCATATTTTAACTAAGACTGCTAAAGGTCAAAGGTGCATTGCAGAATGTTTGCAGAAAGAAAACATCATACTAATAAAATATGCTTCTTGAAAAACTAGACAAATGCTTCAGGGCTTATTTTTGTTCAAATTTTAAGAATTGTATTTTTTATAAATTCAAATCTTAAGTTGTCATATACAATATAGACTATAATATAGCAAGAAATTGCATATATGTGTGAATGTTTGTATGCATTATATACATGTATATACACAAATTTACATTTTTACCAACACAGACTACTTTAGAGGAATACAGAAGAAACAGATTTTCAGTTAATTTTATATATAATCTCTTTCCAGGATGTAGCCTGTTTTTAATACATTATTATTTCTTTGAGAATTTCATACTTGATATTTTTATCACCTTTATTCTTCTTCCCCAACTTCTCCTAGATTCATGATTCATTCTACACTCATCCAATTTTGTATCCTTGTTTTTTTATAAACACATCCAGTCCAATTAATGTTGACTGTATATTTTCTGTACATTTGATCATCTACTGTAGCTTGTTCCACACCGTTCATTGCTGTTCTGTTCACAGTTGCCAGGGAATTATAGCAGCCTACATGTCTATCAATAGGCAAAGTTATAATGAAAATTAGGGTCATTTACCTATGGAATAATATTCATATGTTAAGAAAAATGAAATTAAAGAATTTGCACATTGGTGGAGGGAGCTGAAAACATCATCATAAATGAGATAACCCAGACCCAGAAGGACAGGAACCACATGTTTTCTCTCACTTGTAGGTAATAGTTTGAAAACTTTGAGGCACATACTTCATCAGGAATACACACAGAGATTAGGAAATGAGTAAGACTAACACAGGGAGTCTTTCACGGGAGGTAAGAGAAAAGAGAACATGTGCTTGAAATTATTATAGTTTCTGGTTATTAAATATTCACCTCAGTCACAGAATTGCACACATTGAAATTTAGCTACATATTATTGCTAAAATGTTTGATATCCTCAGAGATTATATAACTGAAGGACACTCTATAACTTTTAAGAATGATTTATCATTGCCAAATAGTGTATAATCTGGAATAAAGACCTGAAAGCAGATTAAAAAGGCTAGGCGAAATGATATACTAGTTGTGCATTTGTAATTACTGAGAAAATATTAAGTTGTTACAATAATATTTAGTCCAATAATATTATCTCTAGGAAATATGACATAAATGAAAAGATGTTTCCCTTTTTTTATTCTGAAAAGTGGTTGGTATCTAGGAATATATGAACATTTAAGTTAAGTTCACTCATTATCTAACAAAGACTCAAATAATATCCACTGAATCCCTCCTGTGACAGATCTACCAAAATAGTAAGGCTTGCAGCTAGATTTTTCTTCTTGATGCTGAGGCAGTTAAAACTATTGATTACAACACTGATCAATATAATCTGCATAATCAATATGATCCTAGACATCCAGCCTTGACACTTTTTAGTCCAAATGTAAAAGACAAAGACAGTAAGGAGACAAAGGACACAAGAAGCTTGACCTGCTCTTGCACATTTCAAACTATGTAACATAAAATGATATCCCCAATTCAGGGTCAACACTACCTATGCATTAACTTTTAGTCAGATATTGTGAATTGTGTACAAAATCACACAGACAGTTAAAGGTCAGATAACACAGCTTTGAAGATGATATCAAGAATAACTAATCAATGGAAGCTAATATGAGAATACCGTGATGAGAATGGTGTGATTCTATGGATACTAAGAAAAATGTGCTTATCGCCCATATTAAAAAAAAAATAACTTCTTTAGTGAACAGTGGGCTGCTGAATTGTTTGGTAAGTAACTTCAAAGATGATAACATTTTTCATTGTTTCTTCAAAGGCTGAAGTAAATAGCATGCAAACTGAACAAAAAAAGTACTAGGGAATAAGGAAAACAAAACATTATTCCATTGCTCATAGAAACCCAAAGCTAATTGGTGTTTGAGATAAGGGCATATGGTGGCTTTGTCAGTGTGTTGTGTGCCTCAGAGATCTGAAGGCTGTTCTGTCTCCCAAATCCACTATACCATGTGTCCACACACCAAGCCAACTTGTTCCCTTTTCTCTACTTATTCTTCAATTATGTAAAACTACTGATTGAAACACTCTGGATTCATACTCCGGATCTCAATGGGAGATTTTTCCTGAGTACAATCTCACAGGGCAGCAGTCGTCTGAGAATGCTTCTTGAAGAGAAGATAGCAGCAAACTAAGAAAGAATAAAACTGGGAAAAGATACTTTTGACCAAGGCGCAGAATTAATAGGTTCTGTGAATCTATTAGGGGCAGGGATTTGGAGAGAGTAGTTCTCCTAATAAAGTTGCAGTGTTGTGTTTCATATTCTGTTTTTAAAGTTCATATAATTTACTCTAGGGTTTAGTGTGGTGGGAGCAAAGCTATGTATCAGAAATAGTTCAGTGCTCTTGATGCTTTTATAAATTCTTAGGGGCTTGTGAGGCAATAGGTTGTCGTTCTTGCCTTCTACCTTGCTTTCAAGATAACTACAGGTCTGGTTATAGCGAATGTTATGAACAAGAATGGGATCTGATCTATGAGCACTGTAAAAAATAGTTTTTTTTTTCTGGCTCATCCAGAGGCAAACCATATGTAGTTGTTTTTATTTCAATGAATGAATGCATTAAAACAAAAGATATTCAAATATTATTTTGCAAATAGAATCTTCACAAATTGAACACTATATCATGGACATTACGTGACTGCTTTGCCTCATTTTTTCACATAATATTATTACCTTTGGTCACATGTAAGTATGGAGAAAACAAATATGAACAGGTAGTTACTTTTCTCTTATTTCATAATGAATTGAGTATATAAATATAAGGCTTTTAACACTTATGAATCAGAAAACTATACAAAAATCATCATGGGAACTGGGTAGGTAAGAACTGTGTCATCAGCTTCTAAGAAAGCTCAAAAACACAAAAATACCAAAAATAAACAAAATTCAGGGAAGACTGAAGAAATGGAGGAAAGAAATATGAGAACTCTCCACTAGTGTTGTGCTTTTTTAAAAAATCATTTTCTAGTAATTTATTTTTTCAAGTTACATCTCAAAGTTACCTCCCTCTTGCACTCCAGGACCCACACACCCTCCCTCTCCCTCATCTTTATCCTCTCCTTCTCCTAGGATGAGAGGAGGCCCCACTTATCAACGCCCCTCAGTTTATCAGTCACATGAGGGCTAAAAGCTTCCTCTTGCAATGAGGCCTGATATGTCAGCAGAGCTGAGGTAATGTGTTCCACGAACAGGCAACAGGGTCCATGAGTTGCTGCTGGGTGGAGTTTTTCATGGGGTACTTATGCTAGCTTCCTGTTTGTTTGGGTCTGTAGGTTGCAGTATGCTTGTCTTTAAATGAGTAGTGAAGATCTGAACTTAGGTCCTTTTGCTTTTATATCAAGCTGCTTCCTCCCTGAGCTATCTTTCAGCCCTATCAAAACTCTGTAGTCTTGTTTTTGTTTTTGTGTTTATTTATTACTTCAAGTTATATCTCCATTCCAGCCCCCTCCCTCCACCCTCTTGTTCCCAACCCCTTACCATCTACTCCCTCTCCCACCTATCCAACTCCTCTAGTGTGGGGTGCGCCCACATCTCAATCCCCATCAGAACATCAGTCATATGAGGGCTAAGATGCTCCTCTTGCATTGGGGGGGGGGCTACATGATAGCTCCAGGAGAGCAAAGTGTCCCACTAGCAGGTAACAAAGTCTATGTTCCTGTTCTTTTGGTCTGTTGGTTGCAGGATAATTATCCTGCACTATATGGCGAAAATCCAGTGTTTTTGAATGGAGACTTTTCAAAGTTTTTCGAAGTGATGAAGTGTTGAACTATAAATTGACAGGAGTGTGCAGTAGTTATCTCACAGTATCAACCCCCAAGACTTGAAAAATAATGTCTCTCTTTCATTTTTTTCTCCTTAGTATTACACAGATTGTTATTTCTTTAAACAGTCCTTCATTTACAATACTCGTGAAACTACACCTAAATGAAAAAGATTTGTGAGGCATTTCATTTGTATGTAATCACAAAATACATTTTAAGAGTAGAAACCATTATTAAAACATGTATATTAATGTGAGAAAAATAATATGGGATTCATAATATATGATCTCAGAATATGAGATAACTTTGAAGCCAGAGCACACTTGTTGCAGTTAGTTTTTAAATTGTGTTTCATTTTATTTTTAATTAACTTGCAAAACCATTTTCTACTTATTTACCTCTGGTTGCTGGACCCTCCACTGCTCATCTCCATTGCTAATCTCCATTTCCCTTGTACCTATGAATGTCCTTCATCTACCAGTACACCTACTTTCTTATCATATGAAAAAGCAATTTGTTTTATACTACTAAAAATGATAGAGGCAGATGTGATGGGTACACCTTCCAAGTGTTTTATGTCAGAAAAATTAATACATTAATAGCATAATAGTAAATATGAATGCAATTTTATTACATTCCTTCGCTGCATTGGGAATTTACCAAATGCTGATTTGGGCAACTGTGTACAACAAAGAAGATGAAAGGATGTCTGCTCTCATGTAGTTTATATTAAAATGCTCACAGTTGATATTGGACGATGTTTTTTGATCAGGAAAACAGAGTTGAGCTAACATTTCTTGAATGCCTTTAACCAGTTTGTGATTGATAATATGGAATTATAATGAAAATTTCCTCTAATCTTGTGATTCTGAAATTACCCAAAATAGAGAGTTAAATGAACAATCTATTAAAATTAAAGACAATTTTTTTCTTTTACATCATCCCTGGAAATGAATAACTACAGAATTTATTGCTAAATGTTTCCTTTACTGTAGCTGTATTTCTGGGAAATATCTTAGAACAGGGTTTATAGAGATTAAATGCATAGTACAGTTTTGAAGGGTGAACACAATTAAATATTTTAGTGACACTCATTAGATGTGTCTTAAATTACAAAGAAATGCAAGTTATTATAAATGGATGTGTGTGAGATTGTCTCTTAATTATTCCATTTTCTTATATTGCTTTGTCTTAGCTCTCTTAACTACATCATGTACTCGTTGAGTGTTCAGCTTCTTTTTCACAATTAGCTTTTATTCTCATAAGGCATAACACTACTGTTCAGATAATGAATACTTATTGAAATGAATTTCCTTTTCTGATATATGTATTTAGAGGAACAAGTAAACATGCAAAAAAATTTACCTTGGTAAAACCTAAATGCTACATTTCCATGATTAAGAATAGTCAGAAATTATTCCTCTTTTTATAATCATTCTAAATTCAGCAGCCAATCATTAAAAAAACCTTTCATACAACATTTCAAGGACATTTGACCTAATTCTGTATATTGGTGTATATATATGTATACATGTATATATATATATATATATATATGGAAATGAGAAAAATAAAGACACTGACAACAAAGCAAAAATACACTGATTAAAAGCATGCAATTTCAATATTTTATGAAGTTAAGGAAAAGCTGTATTTTTTCACAAACATTTGAAAATAATTCCTACCTTCTCCTCTTTTGAAGATGTATTACTAATCTCACTAACAAATCATTTAAAATAATATATAATTATTAGAGTTATACAGAATTTATGTGGCTCTAAATAATGAATATTATGTCAGTGGCATAATATCAAAGTTCCCAGGCCCAAGAAGAGAAATAAAATACTTCATGGAGGAGAAGTACATTGCACCATATAGACTCAGGACTAGGAACCCCTTTTTCTTCTTACATTTTGTTTTTATTTTATGTGTGTGGATGAGTGCTGTATTCAACAAGTGTGTGCAGTACCTGGGTTAGCAAGAAGAGGACACCAGACCACCTAGAAGTCACCTAGAACTAGAGTGGATTTAAGATGCCCAATGTTCATGCTGGGAATATAGAATTCTCTGCAAGAAAAGCAAGTTCTCTTAACCACTCAACTTTCTCTCTGTCCTCAAAGGGTCCTTTTAAAATCTAATTCTTCGTCTTCTCCTCCTCCTCCTCCTCTTCCTCCTCCTCCTCCTTCTCCTCCTTAATTCTTTGTTTTTGAGAAAGGGTTTCCCTTAGTCCAATGGGGTCTCCAACTAGCTGGGGACTATCTTTAACTTCACATGTTTATGCCCCCACCTCTGAAGCTTTAAAGTTCTAGAGTTACAGGTTTGTGCCACCTGGAAGGTCTCATTTTACTTGACAAAAAGAAAGCAAAACTCTCTTTCAAGTTTAACACCAAGTTTCTCAGATCACTGTCAAACACTTGACATCATTGTAGAAAACTGGTTAGAAAATCTCATACTCAAAGGGCATAAACTATGTCAATATAGGCAAAGACTTTTACATCTTACCTTCCAAAGACAATTTTCATGACTGTAATCAGATCATAAGATCCCCCAGATATTATGAATGAAATGATTTTCTAGCAAAAATGAAATGGCAACTCAATACTTACCACAAGAATGGAACAAGATGAGGAACAAACAAACAAACAAACAAACAAACAAAAAAAAAAACCCCAAAAAAGAAAACTTGGAAACTATTTTAAAGGATGGCATCCTCACTACTGTATGATCAAAGTGATATCCTATTTTTCATTCATGTGTATCTCAGTTTTGTCTGTAAAAAGGATAAATACAATTGGGTATAAAGTGAAATCTAGAAATTGTGTTGGGGTGCCTGTGGATTCCTCAGAACTTTGTTTTTTTTACACAAAGTCCTGATGAGCTATAATTTGGAAGGAGATAACTAAATGTTTCATCCTTTGCTTTTCATAAATACTTCCTAATTTAAACATCCATAAAAGAATCTTCGTTAAATTAACAAGTCACATTTATGTGCTCACTCCAAGGGAAAGCCGAGTTCAAAACTAATAATAGAGCAAATGTTGGACTCCTGGATGGCAAAATCTGTTCTATGTCTAAATAAATAATCAGTGCTTTGAGCAAATAGAATGTGGTTAATATAAACATATTAATTGCATAGTCTTTAGTGATATATTACACATTAGACTAACAAGATGATTGTTGGTTTAACATGTGTGTGAGTGGACATGCATGTACATGTGTGTGTGTCTACGTTTGTGTGTGTCTCTATATGTGCACATATGCAAACATTTGAGCATAAAAGGCCAGCTGCTTAAGGTGTTTAATTACCATTAATTAATTTTAGGAAAGTGTGCATTGTAAAATCTAAAGAAAATAATGGTGTAAATATAAAGAACAATGCCTTTGTTTTCTCACTTGAATTATATAAGAGAATTTATCAAAAAAACTATGAGAAATCATATTTCAAAATGCATACACAGAATCTCTGCACCTGGCAGGATTCTTGGACTAGTTCACAACTCAAGAAGTTAAGGATGGGTTTGTGAGTCAGAGCTAGACTCCAGCCATCTCTGGTGAATCGATGATCTCAAGTTACAGGACAGCAATAAGCCACCACGGTGCCATGGTCGATCCCCCTCTGTGGGTCATAAGAGGCTGAAAGAATATTCTATTTTTCCAAATATAATCTTCCAAGTTATAAGTAACATTTTAAACTGGTAATGCAACATGAAATGGATAAACTTTCTAGCATCACGGCTTAGGGAAATAGACCTAAGTAGATTGTAGCTATATTTTGTGAATATCATCATCAAGGTTAATGAAAATGGATCTACTTCAAATATCTTACTGAACAAACAAATGCATAGCAGGTTTTGACTTGATGATGAGCCTTTGATCAAGGGAAACAGGTCACGACTGACAGGAAATTTACTTTCTCCTCTTTTTGTCAGGATCTCTTAAGTACATAAGCACAGATTAAAAACAAAGAACCAAGTTACTGCCTTTCTGGAAAATGATGATTGGAAAATATCAATATATCAATTAAATTAATAAGAAGATTGTACAAAATTACTAAATTTTAAAATGTGCTTTGAACTTTCAATTATCTGAAAGGATACACTGTGCATCTGAAATCTTATTCAGTCTTCATTTACTCACTTAGTTTCATAAACATCAATAGTCTCCTCTCTTTTGAACCAATGTATTTAATGTCCTAAACTTAATAAGCTGAAAAGTCTTGTATTGTCTTTTTATATGAAAATGTTTCAGAAAAATACTGTTTTGAAAGAACAAACATCAAATAAACTAGGTGATATTAATATGAAATTTTCAACAGTGTTATATAATATTCTGTCCCACAAATAAGTAGAGAAATCTATGGAGACAATTTATCAAGCTTGGTAAAGCAAGAATGGGTCTATTTTTACACAATAGGAGAAATAACTTAATAATATACAACATATTGGTATATTCTGAGCTAATCATATGAAAATATGTTTCCTCTCCAAATATTAATATTAGTGACTATACATATCATTATAAATTTTCTGGTGGCATTGTGCTAAATGCTGATTCAAAGGATAATCAGGTAAGAAACACAAAAGTCACAATTATTTTATTGAAAAATTTTTATTATGTGAATTTTAGATCATGCACTCTGATCCCTCTCATCTCACACTTCCCCTCAGACTCACACTCTACCCTTGAAATCTGGCCCTGCATAAAAAATAAAATCTCATTGTGGTAGCTTCAGTGTGTCTTTAAATACAATTATTTTAATTTTAATGAGTTGAACTACTTGCTGCATAATATGTTTTTTCAGTGAATAATAACCAGTTAAAAATCAGTTTGAAGGGTTCTATGAGATGACCCAGAGGCTTAGAGCACCAGCTGGTATTGCAGAGGACTTGGATTCTGTTCCAAGCACCTACATGTCAGGTTACAAACATTCAGTTCCAAAGGATTAAATGCCCTGTTCTCTGTGTACCAGGTACCTTGGCAGTGCACACATACACACACACACACACACACACACACACACACACACACACACACA
>CAJQZJ010032944.1:2979675-2997200 GCA_907164525.1 Lophiomys imhausi
AACATGCTTTGCCAAAGTAATGATGTTGCTCTTCTTCAATGGTCTTATAGATTGATTCTGTTTACTGAGGTTGCCTATAAGAGAAGAATATTTCAGAACTGAAGTCATGGGAAGATATAACAATACTCATAGTTACTGGACTCCACTTACTTATTTGTAAAGTTAGGTGGGCCTGTGACAGAGATTAAATGGTGGAGTAATTAACTCACATAGCTGAGTAGCAGAGAGAGAAAAAGAGAACAGAATACCTCCTACAAGGCATGTCCGGTCTACCTACTGCCTTTAACATAGCCAAATCAAGTACCCTGCTCAACTATAATATCATGAATTGATTGCTTATGGATGTTGTTACCAACATCATGAATTAATTACCCCAAGATAATCCTGACAACCAGGAACTATACTGTTCAGCACATCTCTGCACAGAGGACATATCTTTCTAAAAGTGAGTGTTTTAGCTTTTGAACATGGAAGAAGCAAACATAGGAATACAGGTATCTCCCAGTAGCTGGCAAATCAAGAGTAGAGATTCTTCTGTAAAATCTCAGCAAACAATTATAGTGACACACTCATCATGATCTGAAATTATTAAGATCTCAATTAGACTATATGCATCTATAATCTAATGGACTTGTGCTGTTCCAAGCTACATGAGACTGGGATAATTTGTTTCAGCAGTAGCAATAGATCAACACCCTGTTCTTGTTTCTTGTTTTTATTTTCTGAAGAATAGAAATTCTGTCTCCTTATATCTAGTGACATAAATGACTCCCTTCTTATGAACAAACTAAAAAACCCTGTTCACATTGCCGTTCCTTTTATTTAAAAATTTTAATCACATTTTTAAATGTCCTGTGGTAGTCCAAGACAGGTACATGGGAGCCAAGCCTTAACAAAGGGTGACTCATAATAAATAAATCAGATATGATGTATTTGTTGACATAATTTCAAATCTTAAATAAAATAGAAGTTCAAAGAGATTTTGTATTATGTTAACACCTCTCAGTGAAATCTGTGTGTCAGGAAATTGTTTTACTAACTTTGTGGGCAATAAGGTCTAACTTCTAAGGTCATTCGTGAAGAAAGGAATCCAATGGAAGCCCAAAGAAGAAGAGATGCAATTTTTGCTCCAAGAGGGTATGAAAGTGCTGTAAGGGTGAATCTCCAGAGTCTATTTGATAGGCCTATGGATCTGTGGAAAACACACCTCTAGGTTACACATGGAGGAGTTCCTGGATAGTTTTACTAATGTGTGAAGAAGTCCCAGACTATATAAAAAGGAAAAGTGAGCCAAACATCAACCTGGACCTCTCTCTGCTGACAAATGATGCAATGTAAAAAGTTGCCTCAAGCAATCTTTCTTGGCAAGCCTTCCCAATTTGACACACTGTGTTCAAATTAGGAGTCAAAATAAACCATTCCTACCTTAAGTTGTCATATGATCTGGTATTTTTTCACAGCAACATGTAACTGATGTAACCAACTACAAATCATTGATCAAGAAATATAGCACAGTAAATTTGATTATTGAAAGCAAAGGTGACATTGAAATTATATTAATTCTTAATGTCACATATGAAACAGAATAACAAAAATGTACTCTCCTATGTGGTGTAGTGGAGAATAAACTTGTTTCTTTAACATGCCATAACAAATATTTTAAACATTAAACTGTATTTGTGTGTATATGTGTGTGCCTATCTTAAGCAATATTTTAATATTACTTTCAATTTTCTCAAATATTGAGACTTTCCTAAACAAGCTAATTTTTAAAATAGTGTGCGTTTGCTACTCAGTAAAACAATCACTAAAGGGGGAACAGTGATGTAAAGGCACAGTGTTTTCTCTAAAATTTAAATACATATCTTAACATAAAATATGTGAAAGTTTACAAGAATTAACAATTTTTACAGGTTTCAAAAATGACCAAACTTAGCATAGATTTTTGGATTTTAAAACTTGAAAAATATAATGTGCACACTTTAAATTTTTAATGAAATTAATGTGGGACTGGGCACAGTGATTCATTTTCCTAAAGTTTTGAGATTTTACGCAATGATTCACTGTAGAGTACAACTCACATAACTAAAAAGAAACACTTAAAATAGTGTTATGTGCTTTGTTTCAAACTTTGATGTAAATGAAATGTTTTATGTGATAATCTATTTAAATATTTATTCTTTTAACTATAAATAATAAATATATCATCTCATAAAAATACATATGCCTTTTGCTATTCATAGGAGCAGGCAACACATTCTATTTTCTAAATAATTTATTCTCCATTAATCAGAAAGAAATAAAGATAACCTCATAACCACTTTCTATCAAAATAAATAGTACTTATGTATTCTTTGAAATATTCTTAATCAGCCTCAAGCAATAAATAGCTCAGAAAACATACACTATAATTTTATTTATTGCAACTTCTATTATGCAGTCAGATGGTTTGGATCATAAAGGTCTTAATGTACTTTCATCTCCTCAGAAAAATAAAGATAAAAGAAAGCGCCCTTTGGAATCAAACAGACCTTGCAAAGGCACCAGTCAGTGCATTGTGAAAATATTACTGCTCTGTGACTCTCAGCCAAGAGATTTTTGTCAGTAGCCGATCTGCTGTCACTATAGAATTACAATCATGGTGCAGTATCAGGGCCTGCTGTGTCCTTTGGGAAACACAGTCTTGCTGGTTGAACTTTAGGATTTAAACTCACAGGCAGAAGAACAAAGCTTTGAAAAGAAGAGAGCACAAGGGCTTCCTCTATCATTCCAAAGATGCATGATAGAATCTATTTGCAATTTTTTAGTGTATTATTATAGATTAAATTGAATATTAAGTAAATTTTTTTCTGTCACACAATTAGTATTAGCTACATTTTATGTATTTGCTTCACTGAATTACATTATTTTGGATATTTCAAAAGCCATAGTTTGTGTTTTTAGCAGTCTATAAGTGTATTTGTGTCTTTAGCTTTGTGTAAGTGTGTGGAGGGAGTGTATTACAGAAGGCAAAATAAGATCTGGGATCAACTGTGAGTGCTGGGAACTGAACTCTCGTCCTGTGGAAGAGCCAGTTCTCCCTCTTTACCACGGAGCTATCTGCCTTACCTAGGGTTTCTGTTACTGTGATGAAACACCTTGACCAAAAGAACCTAAGAAAAGGTTTACTTCGGCTTACAGCATGTAGTCCATTATCCAGGGAAGTCAGAACATAAATCTGAACAGGACAGGAGACTGGAGGAGGTGAGGCACAGGTCATGGAAGAGTGTTGCTAACATGCTTTCACTTCATAGATTACTCAGCCTGGTCTCTTCTATTTTTTTTTTAGGTCACTCTGGACTACATGCTCAGGGATGATACAGCCCTCAGTGAACTGGACCCTTACACATCAGTCATCAACCAAGAAAATACACCACAGGCTTGCCCACTGGCCAATCTGGTGAAGGTATTCTCTCAACCAAAGTTCCCTCTTTCAAAATGACTCTCACTTGTGTTGAGTTGACACAAAACTAGCCACCACAGCACCTCTCCAGGCCTATGAGTGTTTCATTGTTCTGTGTGACAAAGAAACTGTTCTCATAAAATATTTGTGAAGAAAACAGCTCATTTGATTTCAGGTTTTGTTTTTTTGTTTTTGCTATAATTCTGTTAGAGTTTCAGCTGTCAAACATGTTAAGAAACAGTTTCCTGAGTAAGTGTAATGTTGTTTTTATAGGTTTAGTTCCTATATATGTATTCTCCTTTCATGACTCATAACTGTCTTTCTGTCTGGGTATGACTGAATATATCCACTTTGAATTGAGAATGAACATTAATGACTTTCTTCTATAATATTTATTGTACAACAAAATTTTGTTCAGTTGCTTAGAAATTAGTCCCCTATTCTGACTTGTAATCTGTAAAAAGTAGAGACATTCCATTTACCACTGCATAGCATTTATCAGAATAAAAGTACAGAATTAGCTTGAAAGAGCTAGTTATGAAATTTCCAAACTCAGTCCAACCAATACAGAGTTATATTTTTATGGAACTGGTTTTACAGTGAGGTGCCCCATGACCACCTTCTGAAAGTACTGACTTTCAGAAATTTCCAGGGGGATTTTAAACTAAAAATATAAAATAAGCATAAATTAGACACTGAGCGGAAATTCTCTGGTAATTTTGAAATGAAAAAAGTATTAAATTCATATATACAGTAACTATTTTTCTCTTAGATTTAAGATAAAATGACAATTTTGACCTATCTGAAATTATCTGTTTTGCAAGCATTTTTCTTACATTCATATTTCTATTTCAGTATGAGGAAAGGCTCAGTGTAAGACACTGTTGGAGAAATCATCTTGAAATGCTGAATATTTGTGTTTGTTCCTGTAATTTAATAATTAGAAATATCAAAGAATGGAGTTTTGTTGGCTATTTTATAAAAGAATAGCAGACTTTTACTGACCATTTCCATTATTTCATGATGACTTGTCACTAGAATATTTTGATGTTTATAAATTACAAGACCCCTTAAGCATCTGGCAACAACAGCAAAATATACCAAGAATCTGTCATATGAATTATCAAAGGTCCAATAAAATTGGCCATATAGTACAGGATAATCATACTACAATCCATGGTGCCACAGAAGCTAAGTAACTAAGAGGGCCCAAGGGAGGATATTTGAAACCCACTCAGAAGGGAAATAGAATAGACAGTGGAAGTGGATGAAGAGAGGGAACTGGGTAAGACAGGAAGAGAGGAGGGAAAGGAGGGAGAGCAGTTGTGAGGAGAGCCAGGAAGGAGGTGAGAGGGCTGGGAGAAAGATGGGATACTGAGGGGGGTAGACATGTCTGAGACAAGCTGGAGATCCTCAAGGGGGTAGGCCCATGGGAGGAAATGGGGTGACTCTATCTGTAATGTCTAGCCATGGGGGATATGGACATTAGAGAGGCCTCCTTCTAGCTAGATAGGACTTCTAGGAAAGGGAAGGGATCACCAAGCCACCCACATAAATTTCAACCCAAAAGTTATGGTATAACATTTTAGTTGTGTTTAGAAGTGAAGGGATAAAATACACCAAGAATTGAGGCAGTGTCCAACCAATGAGGGGTCCAATCTGAGACCTACGCCAAGGGAGAAAGCCAACCCTATCACTACTAAAGATATTCTGCCATGCTTGCAAACAAGAGTTGCTGGTCCCTGCTCACTAAAAGATGAAGGATCAATACATTTGTATTTATTTAAGAGCATGTAACTATTTCTGCTCAGAATGTAAGAACAAGAATGACAGACATATTCTTCATCTCATGACTCAGTTGGAAAGACCTGAATGCTGGATTGTTGTATAGCATGTATAAGTTGCACAAAATTTGCAGAATTAAAGCTCTGTAATTGATTAGCAGGGTACTCCATAAGGAATTGGCATAGAAACACAAGGCTGTTTCAATAATTTTCCTTATGCTCCATATACCTTTCGCATTTCTGAATATTTTGATCTTGTTAGTGCCATTTCCACACTAAGAATAACGCATTGTTTATGCCCACTTCTGAACTCATTATGGAGTACCTTAAACATTCTCCCTGGACTCCTTTCCCATTCATTTGTTTTGTTAAGTATCAGCATTGTATTCTTCCAGTTATGGATGAATTTTATCCCCTTCGCAATTTCTTCCCACGGAACCAAGGTTGTGCCCCTTGCATTTTCCCCAATTCAAGAATGCACCAACTTTCTTACTAGAGAATTTTCTTTCTTGAGTTACATGCCTGTGTAGAGGGGCCCAACAATCAGGGAAGTTTGATGAGATGTCTTCTTCTCGCCTGTATACCATTATATGTCATAAAATGTCCTTCCATGGAAGAGGTGGTGACTGAAGATCTATTGAATCCTATATTAACAAACAGGCAAATATGAGTTGTTTTCAAATTTATATTGACTTTGAAGTTGAATATTTTATTTAGTAGGCTATCTTTAAAAATATATACCTTCTTTCAAATAGTGTAATATGAATTATTTGAATCATTCTCAAATGAATTATACTTTCAGGCAATGTAAAATCTTAGAACAGTTTATTTGATGCCAACTGCTAGTTAATCATGATTTTATATGGAGATGTTAACAGGTAAACTATAATGATTTCAGAGGCTGGTGTTTGCTTGGGGGGATAGTACACATTTTAATATATCTTGCAAATGCCTGATTTTGAGTCCTTCCACTTATGTTTAGAGAATTCATGATAAAGTATGTTAAGCCCATTAAATATTAAGTCCAAATTTGACATTCTTGCATCTTCTCAGGTATTTAATAAATTGTAATGAAGGATAATGTTTAACTGTATAATATCAAAAACTTCATAATAGTTTAATACTTACAATTGGTCTACAATTATTTCAATCAACCTTTATAAGAATACTACTATTTGTTTCTAAAACCTGGAACCCTTTTTATTTCAAATATAAAATATTACTCCATTAAGTAGAAGGATTAAAAATTCATTGTGCTATAGTATGGTTTTGAGTTAATATAGCTTATTCTAAATATTTTGTTTAGTTTTTATTGTGTGGCCTAGGTTTAATCTTAGAGTAACATGGTGTATTCCTTTATTAAGTATAGGCCACAGGGCTTAAAATAATCCTGAAGCTTTTATTACATGTTTGGTCAGCTGTGCCTAATACTATCAGGCTGCTTCACCTCAATGAAAGAAAGTATTTTAAAGCCACAAAACATTTAAATACTAATGAACATTGTCACTAGACATAAACGATAGCAATATCCCAACCCAAAGACTGTCTAATTATATTTAAAAAGGGCTAAGAGTTGGAGTAAAAAATATTTGAAAGGCACAAAGAAGTGCAATCTAAAGAACAAAAAGTCCAAATTACTATTATAATATAGAAATACTGAGATATAATTGTTATATAATCTATATTTCACCATAGCACTACTCTTGATATTTGAAAATATTAATAGCTGTTCTGTAGACACTGAAAGTACAAGAATTCACCTATCTAAACAATTAAATGAGAAGGCACCAACTGGAAGGTCCAAACATATGCATTGCTCTTTAGGGCTACTTTTTTTTTTTTTTGAAAGAACACTGCATCTAAGGCCAATAAAATAATTTTTTAAATAAAACAATAATACACATCAATATCCAGTTTTTCTTACCCATTAGTGGCCCAATATTATTGACTTTATGGTAACTTGCTTTAAATAGTTCTTCTGTTTTATTTTCACTTTTGTAAGGTTTTATATTTCTGGGGATTAAACTTTGGGGTCCATCTATGCTAAGCAAGTGCTGTAACACAGAGCTACATTCTCTGCTTCTCTCATTTTCTTATTTTGACATGTGAGTTTTCTACCTAGTTCAAACTGTCTTGAATTTACTTGGAGCCTTAGTAAGCCTTTAGTTCATCATCCTTTCTAGTCAGGCTCATCAATACCTGGGTTTACAGTCATGTGTCACCAGTCATGACAGGACTTGTTTAAAAATGCACCCGTAAGTCATTCACTGGCTTGATGGAAATTAATCAGATAGAAGAAAGTATCAAGGGCAATGTCACACAATGAAGAATTTTAATGTGAAATTTGAACTACTAGATACAGTAGATGAAGTGATTATACACAGTGTTACACTTTCAATTCATGAAAAGTATTTTTAGATTAGAGGCATCCAGAGTTTCCAAAAAAAGGTTAAGGTTTGTTTTCTAAATAGAAGTAAAAGGTCAGGGGAGCATACTGCATTCTGTGGACCAGAAATAAGCAAACAGATCTCCTCCATTCTCCACAAAATTACTGTAAATGTTTAACTTTAAAAACTAAAGTTGCGCCGGGGGGTGGTGGCGCACGCCTTTAATCCCAGCACTTGGGAGGCAGAGGCAGGTGGCTCTCTGTGAGTTCGAGGCCAGCCTGGTCTACAAAAGCGAGTCCAGGACAGCCAGAGCTGTTATACAGAGAAACCCTGTCTCGAAAAACCAAAAAAAAAAAAAAAAAAAAAACTAAAGTTGCAAAAAAAAAAGCTCACTCTAAGAATAAATATCACATGCCATTCTATTTCAGAGAATTATGAAAGGGAAGTTATAAAAATTATAGACTTAATAAAAACATTAAGAGTAGTATAGGGACACTCCATTCCAGAGGAGTGGGATGGAAGACAT
The DNA here is from genome assembly GCA_907164525.1 of Lophiomys imhausi. Classification (NCBI taxonomy): domain Eukaryota; kingdom Metazoa; phylum Chordata; class Mammalia; order Rodentia; family Muridae; genus Lophiomys; species Lophiomys imhausi. Next base: position 2,987,815 of record CAJQZJ010032944.1, read on the forward strand.
AGGGGGTAAAGGGTGGGAGGGCAGGACTGAGACGGGTGGAAAGAGGACACTGTGATGAAGATGTGTCCTGAAGTATTAAATAAACATTAAAAAAGGAATTTAAATAATTTCTTTTCTCTTACAATTCCAAACTACATTCTGGATAAATATGAAACTGACTATGTTTTCTTATATAAAGTTGCCAGTGGTCCTGTAATAAATTTACACTGGCTCATGTACGTCATACAAAGGGCAGTGTATATTTCCACGAGGAAACAAAATGAGTTCAGGACTTGTTTTTGACAAGGAAAGCTTAGGTTAGCTGGAGTTAAACTGTTTTAAGAATATACAAGGTTGTCATATTGTCTGTTTTGTGTCTTTTATGAAGTGGACTCAGTCCATCAAAACAGAAAAACTTTCCTCTTTTCAGTGTATTCAGTCTGATTCTTGCCATCTGTCCTGTTTCTATCCAGGGTGTTTGTGATTTGGGATTTGAATTTCCCTCCAACCTGAGCCTTTTCAGATTCTATGACCTGGAAACCAAGTGGCAGGACCTTTGGAGACTAGGTTTTAATTTGCCAAGGGTGAAAAGGGTTGGGCTAAGGGTTACGTTTCTTTTGAGTTTGAAATTTTTGCTTAGAAGCTCAAGGGAATTTGATTAATTGCTGAGACATTTGCCTGAACAGCAGCTATCTAAACTAATGTTCCAGGTCCTCTATCTTCTAAACATTCAGCAGCAATCAGTGTTTATGTGTTATTGAATTTATACCTTTTATTATAATACTCTTAGATCCAAGTATGTAAGTACCCTGGGTTTAAACATATGTTAGCTTTTATTGTGCCTTGGAGGATTACTAACTCTGATACTTTCGTCATCATTTTATAATTTCTCTACTAATTTCTCATCTAAAATAATGTCAGTGGCATAGGGTCAAACTTAGGCTTAAAAGTAGAGCACATAGGTGTATGGATTACAAACATACATAAACAGAAGTCATAATAATAGAACCATAGTTGGAATATAAAACAAGCATGTTTCAGAGAAAGAGTTCCAGTTTAGTTAGGGATATTTCCTTCTCACTAAGGCTTACATAGTAAGTCTTCTAACAATGGAAATGTTAAGTAACATATAGTGATGTGTGTGCAAGATATTTTTCCCAAGGTAAAACAAATTATTTCATCACATACTTTCTCTCTCTGGGATTATTAAAGTATTTTCTCCCCAGTAGTTTCCAATCTAACAAATTGGTAGCAGGACATCTACTTAATCATTCCTACCTTTTAAAGAGTAAAGTCAAGAGGGAAAATTAAAATGAATTCAGAATTATGTTGATAACAACAAACCAGCATTTAATGAAAATGAGCTATGTATACCAACTAAAGTCATAATAAGATTATTCCCTCAATATATCATGTTGATGGAAAAAAATCAAATCGAAGAGAAAAATAATATTAAGCAAAGTGTGTATGCACATATGTCTAAAACAGACCATACCAGTGCAACTCCCCCTGCACAATGCCATATCTTTCTCCAAAATCTCAGCAGGAATCAATAGAAGTTCATAGCAAACCATCTCAAGGGAAGACAGAGCTTTGCAATTACAGTCTTGATATTTATCTTTCTCTTAAAAGAAATTCAGTGCATGGTATCATGGCTGAAATGAAAAGCAGAAAATTGATTCAAAGTATGCTCATTGCTTTATGTTTAATATATAATACGTTTTCATTTGAGGCCTATGTTTCTGCTCAGGAAAGTAAAGATTTTGAATCCTATAGTAAATTCTCTGTAATCTCAATCATCTTGCCGTATTTTCATCATCTAAAGAGATAACTGAAAATTATTTTATGAAAACTGCTGACTGCAGTTTCCTTTTCCAAGTAATATTTCCACTGGCCCATTCCACAGCTACAAGTGCCTTCTCATCTTTTATTTATGCCACACATTAATAAAAAGTACTTGAGAGTCATGAGTGAGGCATGTTTATTCTTTCTTCAAGAGTGAAGTTTCAGTTGAAATGAAAAAAAAAAGCTGAAATCTCACATTGCAAATGGGATTGCATAAAATGTTAGATATTTAGCATTTATGGCACAATAAATATATTTTATTTATTTGTTTACTTTAATATGTTTATATATAGTATATGTTTTGTGTGTGTTTGTATATAAGAGGGCATACAAATATAACACTCATGTGTTTGTGTGAAACTCACAGCACAACTCCAGCTGCCAAATTTCCCACCTTCTATTCAAGGTGACTATTTTGTTTGCTGCTGGTTCTATAATCCAGTCTTTCTGAACCCCGAGTTTGCAGAGGCTTCCTCTGTATCTGTTTTTCATCACCTGTAGGAGTACTGGAGTTATAGACCCGCACCAAGTTATTGGTTACCCTGTCTGTTTCAACGACTGGAACTCAGGTCATTTTTTATCCACTCAACAACCTCCTCAAATATATAAATATATTTTACAGATAGTAGTGTTTCTCTAAATCTAGTGCATAAGCTACTATGGAAATTACAAATTACGGTTAGTTATTGAAAAGATTGACTTTTCTCCTTTCTGCTCATAGGCCCTTAGACCACAATCTCTGAACATAGAAATAGAAACATCCACTATAAAATGCTCTGGTAAATTAATACCCATTCATTTCAAAGAGTCATGATATGGAAATAAAAAGAGTTAAAGAAAGACACAGTAGATAAAATTGACTCATCATAAATAGTGACACTATGAACACAGATCACTTACACGTGTTGAGAATGTCTCATCACAGGACCAATGTCCTTCAAGATACAGTCCCTTATCATTTATTCCACTCTCTTCCCCAGCATTCAGTTAAGCATAAACTAATGATGCTCAACTACAGGTGATTCTATTTTCATTCTCATGTACTTACACTACAGTTACCTGATTCTGTTCCAGGACTGAATGCTGATTAATCTGAACCCAAATGACAGCTACTACCACTCCACCCCATTCCTGAATATACTCAAAACTTGCCCTTTTCTTGCCCCACTTCATATATATATGAAGTGGGGCATATGAACTTTATATGAACTCAATTCATATATCATACTGTTGTGGCTTGTTCTAGACCACTATGTTATTTACTAGCTCTCCATAAAGTTTTATGACACCAAATGACGTTTGTACTTCTTGCCTCAAAGTCAATTCTGTTGGTTCAATAAAGGCTGCCTGTAGACTGCAATAGGCAAACAAGAGATAGGTAGAGCTGAGTTGGTGGGCTTTTGAGAGAGGAAAAGGATCACAGAGAAGAGAGGAGAAGCATCAGGAGAACGAAGGGAGGACAGCGACCATGGGTCAGTGGATCGAAACTGCATGTGGCCTGGAGGATTGGCATGACAAGGAATATATATGCAAGTACCATGTAGTATTATCTGGTGAGGTAGAAAGCTAGCATAGAGGATTAAGATTTGCCTGGTCCCAGTGCTACAAGGCATTATAAAAATGTAACAGGTGTTTGTGTATTTATTCGTAAGTAGAAGGCTAATGATAACTCTGCTGTCCCAATAATCTTATTAATCAATTATAAATACTAATATTTCCTACAACATCATACAATTTACCCACATACCATGACATGCAATATAATGGCAGAAGTGCCCCAAAAATTTCATACATTAGCATCCCTCCGAGACTCTCCCACCCATTCACAACTCTCAAGCATTAGTCTGGCACTAATGTACTTACCCTATGCCTTTTCTGGACAAGATATAAATATCAATGGTATAAGCTTCACGGAAGTGCTAGTGGGATACTTAATCCATTTATGTACCTGCATCTTAAGAGTACTCGCTGAGTTTCCAGTTTCTGGCACTATGCCTGGTGCATGAGGAACAATCAATAAATATTGGGCTAATTAATAAATATCCTTTTTGGCTCCTTTTCATACTAAGAATGGCCCAGTTGTATATATTGTCATTAATAAATGGAAAAAAAAAGCTTTACTCTCCTAACTGGGGGTGATGAGTCAAGTTAAATGGGAATGGATGGAGTGTGAAAATCCAAGAAGCCAGAATTAAATACCCTCCACAGGGACACTGGCCTGCTAATAAGCCATCCACATGGAAAGAAGAGCAATTCTTGAGAACTCCTAAGACGAACAACTGCTACCACTAGATCTCTTCAAAACCATACCTCTTTGGTTTTTTTTGTTGTTGTTGTTGTTGTTGTTGTTTTGTTTTTTGTTTTGTCCTCCCTTCCTGTACTAATTCTCATTACCACTAGGATGGCCACTTCCAATTGTTAGCTTGCCACGACATAGAATTACCTATAAAAGGAGTCTCAGTGAGTGGCTATCTACATCAAATTGGCCTCTGCGTATGTCTGTAAGGAATTGTTAACATTTGTAATTGATATAGGAAGATCCAGTCTAGAAATAGATAACATCATCCTCAGGTTTTGGATCTGGGTTGTGTGAACAGAGCAGTAGACATGCTTGCCTTGATCTCTGTGTTTGACTGCAGATCTAATGTGATCCCCATCTTGAGTTCTTGTGACTATTGTTTCCTTAAAGGAATGGACTATGATCTGGAATTTTCAGCTAAAATAAAACACTTCTCCCTTTAGTTGTTTATTGGTAGAGCATTTTTTTCAACTATAGATATGATATGAGAGAACAAATGTTTCAGGGTTCCTGTGGCCCATGACATTCCTCTATCCTAAGAATCTTGAGTTGAAAGGAAAGATTCAATTTCATTGGTCTTAACATAATTTCTATTTTATAAGAGCTATTTACATCACAGCAATTTGACTTTAAGTACATTATTGAATAGCAATGCTTAAAATATTAGGCATAGTTTAGATGTTTTAAATAAAAAAAAGATGAGTTAGGATATATTCATAAATAATGTTTAAAAAAAAGCATTGTTTCTCTGTAAGGATCTCAGTCTTGGTATGTTTTAGTTTTTACATTGACATTAAGCTTTTGTTACAATATACTAATATTGCAGGTATACATTCCTTTCTTAATCATCATATTTCAGAAACTAAACCATGATAGTGAATCTCTATGTTAACAAGAGCACAAATTCTCTTTAATGCTGTCAAACAATTGTTGATTTGTTTTACCTATTTTACTTCACAGATATTTTGAAAACACGTGGCAAATTAAAAATGTCTATAGAACTATACTGAGTTGTATTGAATTAACAGTTTAATATTTATGGAATTACTGTCTTTAGTGTTTCACTTATTCTCCCTACCCACAGAAATGTGGGTATTAATAATTTAAGGAAAAAACAAATTACATTAAACATTTATGATGTGTGAAATTATTTTCAAAAATGGTTAATACAATTACATTTCTATGTATCAAGGAGACTCTGAAATTATAGTAGTATCATTTTGCAAACGAGGAGGCTCAGGCATGGGACAGTTTGACAGCTGGCCAATGCTCTGGTGCCCAGAAAAGCACACAACGAGCATTGCATACAAGCTCCACAAACAGGCGTTCCCAAGGCACAACCAGCAGCTCAGCTATGAACATCCTTTCATGTCTTGTTTTTAAAACTCCTCTCCTATACCTTCGTAACTTGTACATTAAATTTTATGGTTCTATGCTACATTTTATATTATTGTAGTTATTCATTATATTTCTAAGCAGAATTTTTCTTATTTGAGATATTCTCCAAAATTTTACAATAGCTAATTAATGTTCAGTGTTTTTCATCAGATTTTAGTCACTTTAGGCTTTCCACAAAGAATAATACTATGTTAGTGTTTCTAATTTTGATATCTTTGAATATTCTTTCAGTATCCCTTTTATTTCTTGTTTCCTTCCTATAATCTCTATAACAATATTTTCTTGCTACATAGACATCAACATATTATATAACTATATATATATATATATATAAATAAAATTATTTTGTGTGCATAGTTATTTTGCCTATGCAAGTTGCAGAAGCAGAAGAGAACATTGTTTCCCCCATAGAACTGGAGTTACTGTTAATTTTCAGCCACCACTTGAGTACTGGAAATTGAACCTATGTCCTCTGGAAGAATAGTCAGTTCTCTTAAGTGTTGAGCCATCTATCCAGCACCACTAAATATTATTTTTAATTTTCATGCTTAATTTTCCCCATTAACATTATAAAACAATGTGACAAAGAGAATGGATTTGGAAAATCCATTCTCTTTGTCACATTGTTTTATGATATTAATGAGGAAAATATCTTCTTCCTTTATAATCTCCAGCACTTAAATAGTACAGGATTATGCACTACCAAAGGAAAATACATTTGCAAATATATTTTCCCATCCATGCTGCCCCTTCCTTAAGGTAACTCCACAGTAATCTTACCAGATATAAGTTTGTACCTTTTGCTGATTTTTGAGGCAATTGTACTGACTTGGAGACCTTGATATTATACCAATCTGAAGAAAATTTTAAATTATCATTTCCTTGTGTTTTCATCTATTAGATGAGAAGCCAAACATTCCTTATTTTATTTACTGAATTTTGAGCCTGTTTCTGGATTTACATTCATGTGTTTCTTTTGCTTAATTAATATTCACATAAATATATGATTGTATGGTTATATATGTATCCATATTATATCATATATAGCTTTTCCTTTAATGGGTCTTAGTTTTACTCTGGCTATTTACTCTTAGACTGTGAAGTAATATAATTCATTTAGTGCACTCCAAACTTAAGAAATAAATGTTTAAAATTTGATATTATATATATATATATTACAATTTTATGTAGAAATACAAATTTTATATACAGCACATATCAATGTGTATCTGCTCATAAATGCACATATGTGTTTGTGTGTGTGTGTGTGTGTGTGTGTGTATGCATGAGAATTAAAATGTGGGGAGACAGAGGAGGTTGGCATTGTTATCTTTTTCAATCACTCTCCACATTAACTTTTTAAATAAGTTTTCTCATTGAATGTCTAACTTGCTGATTCTGCTAGATTGCTTTCCCAGTAATCCCCAGACATTCCCTTGTCTCTCCAGTATTGAGTTTACACATGCGTGCTGCTCCAAACAGCTTTTATATAAAGGGTTCTAGAGGAAAAGCTCTAGTCCTCATGCCTGTGGACCATGCTGTTTAGCAACTGACCTGTATTTTCAGCCTAGTAGTTTTCATTCTATGTTCTTCACTTGTTTTTAGTTTTTTCTAAATATGTTTACATTATTTTTAAACTAGGTTGTTACTAGTATTTCATAATTCAATGAATTTTATTTGTATCTGACTTTCCTCTACAGAGAAACAATGGGTAATGAATAAAATCATTACAAACATGGAATAAGAACTGCATATGCAAAAAATTGTCCAGTTACACTGTCCTATAGAATTAACTAACATGAAATGAATGCTAAGTGCCTGTCAAGTGGCTTGTAACCATGTTCTGGATGGTGGCAGGAGAGAACTAGTGAATTTACAAAAGGTTTTGCATACAGCATTACAGGGAGATCATTTTCTTTTCAAGAATAGTACAAATACTTTCTTTTCAAATGAATAAAAATACTTGAAATTCTAAGAAAAGAAACAGCCTATTCCAGTTTATAATATTAGTAATGATGAAGCAGGATTCAACGCAGTTGTATTTCAGTTCTTAGGCCTTGCTTTCTGTTTGTGATACATGTAAGTGGTTAGAGGGAAGAGGTCATCACATCAGAAACAGCTGATGGAAATATGTGCTCTCTGCTGTCAGAGTCTCAAATATACCAACAGAATTATCATTAGCTCAATTTGACTCTCAGGTTAGTACTATTGTCCTGGTTAGATAACTGATCACAGGTTACAGACTTGAATTGTATTATGGCTCCTCCTATCCCTATGTTGTTTATTTGGTTTCATTTTTTTTGACTCAGTTTTTTCTATTTCCTCTCATGTATAGAAAAGAATAGCCCTCCTAGTCAGTGTTTTTCTATTTTGTGTCATTTACTTCAGATGAATTCTGGAAGTTATCCAGTTTAAGCTATGTATTCTAAATTAATGTTTTATGTTTCAAGATCAAATTATTCCACTACTGAGGACTGAATAGTGCCTCCAATATGTCCTTGAATACTGACCTCCTGTACCCAGCAAGGTGACTTAATCATTTTGCATATGCAAATAAATTAAGGGTGGCCAGATGAGATCATCTCAGATTTAGGATGAACTATAGATCCTCTGACCTGCAACTCAATAAATGTAAAAGAAGAGAAGTTTAAAACAAGCTTGCAAAGTAATAGAGATAAAAAAGTGAAGGATAAATGAAGATGAAAGCAAAGACTAGAATTACACATACGCAAGACAAAGACCATGGATTCTAGAGAGGTAAGGGCCATGGAAATAAGCAGCTTGGAATTTCCAGAAAGAACCAATCTGCTGATACCATTCAATGCTACAAACAAATGCAACCCTGATTTTTTTTTAATGTTTATTTATTACTTCAGGTTACATCTCCATCACAGTGCCCTCTTTCTACCCCTCCCAGTCCTTCCCTCCCTACCTCTACCCCCTATCCCTTCCATCCCACTCCTCTGGTGTGTAGTGTCCCTACATAACAGCCTCCTCCCCCAGTTCAGCAGTCATATGAGGGCCAAGAGCCTCCTCATACACTGGGGCCTACAAAGCAGCATCACTAGGGCAAAGTATCTCCTGGATAGGTAAAAAGTCTGTGTTCCTGTTCCCTTGGTGCATTGGTTATAATATAGTTATCCGGTACTATATGGCTAAAATCTGATTATAAGTGAATAGATTGCCATGTGCATCCTTCTGAGTCTGGGTTAGCTCACTCTGGATGAGCTTTTCTAATTCCATCCATTTGGCTGCAAATTGCATGATTTCATTGCTTCTGATACCTGAGTAGTATTCCATTGTGTAGATGTTCCATGATTTTTTTTATTTATTCCTTGGTTGAGGGACATCCGGGTTGTGTCCAGTTTCTAGCTATTACAAGTAGGCTGCTATCTTTTAAGGCACCAGTTGATGCAATTCTTTACAGTTGCATAAGGAAACTAATACTGCCACCGTTCCTGTCACTCCCTTTTTCCAGTGCTTTGATCTCCTTCAATGCAGTCAACTTTCCCTCCACATTTCCAATGATGCAGTCAAGAATTTCTTGTGATTAACTTCCCAATAGAAGTGAACACCTGAAGAAAATCTCAAAATTATATAAATGTTAGGTTCCAGGAAAATGCCTTTGCCTTTTACAATTAAGTTGACTGACAGGGTCTATGGCAAGGCTGCTTCACTCTTAAACAGGCTTTGAAGTAATAGAAAACAAAGGAGTTGGAATGACCAGCATTGTCAAATAGTGCCCTCTTAAACAAACAAAACTAGAGAGAAAAAAACCCTAATGAGACTGGGGCGAACAAAGATGTCCCATTTAATAGCACACACACACACACACACACACACACACACACACACACACACACAC
>CAJQZJ010032944.1:2997210-3007877 GCA_907164525.1 Lophiomys imhausi
ACACACACACACACACACACACACACACACACACACACACACACACATACACACATGCAGTTTTCCAAAGTGCTTTTCATGATAGAAAGAACACAATTTTCTTTGTTTGTATCAATGAACCAAATCATTTTGAATGACCTCTCTTTGTATTTATACAACATCTGCAGTAACTATTGTTCAACCATTCTCTATATCATAATTTTCTACCTTCCCTGACAACTTGTTTAAACCCCATGTAGAAAAACTCTCTCAGATACTGACATTGCACTTAATTTGCACCTGGAGTCCGATTTCTGTATCTCATGCTGAAAAAAAAAAAAACTGTGACTATTCCTATGACAATGTTCACATCATGACTTACTAAAAGTAATAATGTGGATAATTATACAAAGACAGAATCTTATGAGTGAAATGCCCGGAAAAAAAAGTTAAGTCTCAGGCCAAGGGCAGGGTGATTAGTGACCTTAACACTGAAGGTCACACAGAAGTTGATCTAAAGGACAAGGAAGACCAGTCTTTAGGCAGAGTTCAGCCAAGTGGGAACTTCCAGGAAAGAAAGCTAAAAAGTTGAAGTCAAAACAGGAAATATAACTCTGGGTGATCAGGTTTGTTCAGCTCTGGTGGATAAGGACAGAGAATAAGAAAATATTCTCAAGGGTTTTATGGCTTGAATATTTAATTTCCAGGAGTAACCAATAACATTTTGTTCTATTTTTCTCTCAGTGTGGCAAACTAAAAGAGTCAAGTAGAAGCAAAGAAAGATCACGGTAATTAAGACAAAACTAAGTAAATAGAAGAGCAGGCAATAGAGAGATTAAGGATGAAAGTTTTAAGTACCTAGGATCCTGAAAGGTCCTGGGCCACTCTTACCTGAGACTTCTACTGTGCACAGTGGGAACTTTACATAGCTTGTTGACTCTTTAAGAGAATAGCAGGCGATCAGAATCACTACATCGTAGTTGACAGCAAATGAGCTGTTGAAAGATTGTCTTGAATTTTCCTGTCTACATCGGAGTTCTTCAACAACTAATTTAAACATGCACGGTTAAAAAGCAAGCAAATGATGCAAGGCCTTCTGTAGAGGCAAAGCATTCATTTATGGACTGAGAGGCAGAGAAAGAAGCCCTGCAGAAAGGAAGACTGATTTTGAGAATCTTTCCATATAAGGAGGCTCGGGCAGACATTGAAGCAATCAGAACTGAGGCAACATTGAAGGCAAATTTAACTTGTAAATTCATATCGTATGTGGAGAGAAACATCCAGATATAAAAAAATTACACTGTATAAGAATGAATATATTTTAAAATTCAGCGATGAGGAGCGGTTCAGATTCGCAGAACCCACATAGAAGCTGGGTGTAGTGGTACATCTTGTGAAACACTTGTGGGTGGGACATCAGTCAGTAGAGAGTTAGCAGTGCCCGGTTGGTCTGAGAAGCCAAAACAGTGACTCTGGGTTCACAAAGAGAAGCTGCATCAAAAATTTAAGAAAAGGAGTGAAAGAAGATATTTGCATAGTCCACATGCACATATACACATAGGCTATCACACACATACACACACACCCTAATATTCACACACTCAAATACTAATAAGATGTGATAGATTTTTGTCTCATATTCAAATATACTTAATTTATATAAACTATAAATCTATTGATAATAATAAATTTTGATATTTTCATTTGTTTATGAATGAACTGCATAATTTGTATATATGCAGAGACATGTATATGCCAATTCTTTGACATTAGTAGATAGTAAAATATTTATGATTTACATGACAAATATATGAATAATAATTTTTTTCTACAGAAATGTCTAAAGGAATATTAGTTTGCATATTAGTTTTAGCTTCAGTAAAATAAACCGCTCTGTCATTACCTATTATGAAAATACTCTCAGCTTTGTGTTAGGTGTCATGTGTCAAATGGTAATAATGATGTAAAATAAAATTGTGTTTACTATTATATATTACTTTTTAACTTCAAAGCAGAAGTAACATGGATAAAATGATCTGGGTTGATAATGTCTTGTAAGCATCATTAAATAATACTTGTTTTATAGATGAGAAAATAAGAAATATGAAAATGTAAATGATTTATAAAAGATCACACAAGCTTTGAGTAAAAGTCAGATCTCACATTATAGCAGCATTTGGTTTTAGAGTAAAATATCAAAGCTATTTTTTCCAGGTAATGACTAATTTAAGAGACAACCACATTAGTATAGAATTTCTATTTTTATTAAAAGTATTTCACTATTAGCCACATGAGAAATAACACACATTGCAAATACCCCCTTCTGCATTTTTTTGTTTTTTATGATTAATTCTAAAGAAATATTTTTCAATATCAAAAATTTCATGAACAAAATTTAAAATGCATTTAACTTCTTTGCTAACAGGAGCCGGTAATGTTAAAGTTTCAAAGTAGAGAGATTGTTTTAAATAAGGCTTGCAAAATCCATACAATGACCAAACACACAGTCGTGAAAAAGATGATGTGTGAAAGATATTTAATGGCATGGCATTTTTGATTTTTAGACATTTTTGGAAAAGGTCATGTTAAAGGTGGAGATATAAGAAATAGTTATGCCTTCCTTATTCATCCTATTGCATACCTCAGAGCTTCATGTTATATTTTATACTTCTGTTTTTATGTGTTATTATTCTTAAGAACTATTTCATGTACCAGTGCAAAGGCACACTGCCAATCTTGACTGTGAGAATTGATCCATATATCCCACAGAACAGAAGGAAAGAAACTTTGCCCCTGTTTTTGCCCTCTGACCTCCAGCAGTAGAGTCTGGACAAACACATCCACCTCCTCTGTGCATTACAGACATAAATTAATGAATGTTAAAATAGTTAAAAACAACTATTTTAATATTAAAAATGGGAATTTAGAAGCTGTAATTTTATCACATTTATAAAGAAACATTAAATGATGATTTTAATGTAAGAATTTGTCCTAAACTGCAGGAACAAAAACTGTCTTTAAAACAGTGAATTAAGATGCAAAGAAGAAAAAAAATAAATACTCAGCCTGACTTTAAGGAATTTGATTAATAGTTATGTATTATATACTTTGTATCTATTTGTTCAGTTATTTATTGATGTATGTGTGAGTGTGGGTGTTTGAATGGCTTGAGAAGCATTATGGATGTCAGAGGACAAATTTTGAGAGTATAGTTTTATTTTCACACAATGTGTGTTCAGGCATAACACCCAGTGAGTTTATCCAGTGTTGTGACTAGTACCTTTACCTACTGAATCATCTTTTTTGGCTCCCGTGAATATTTGTTTCTGTTTCTATTTATGTTCTGGGAAGATAATCATTAAGAATCCTAATAAATATCACAAATATTTTGAAGCATGTTTATTTTTAACTTCACTGTTCATTTATTCCTTGTTGTTTTTATTCCTTCAGTATTTTTTTCTTTCCTTTTAATCTTGGTCTTTGTTCATTTCTTTTGCTCTGTGTGCATGTGCATGTGCGTGTGAGTGTGCGTGTGCGTGTGTGTGTGTGTGTGTGTGTGTGTATGTGTGTAGCTTGCACACATGAACTTGTCTAAGTGAGGTCAACAGAGCGGGTGGAGAGTATCTCAGATCTCCATCCCTTTCTGCCATATGGCCTTAACACGGGGTCTCATATTTAACCTAGAGCTTGTGGTTTTACTCCCAGGAGGCTGGTGAGCAATCCCCTACAAGAACACACAGTCACAACAACTTCTCGTCATACATCCCAGCCCTCACCTTTTGCTTGCACGTCAGATGTTCTTACACAATGAGTTATTTTCCCAGCCCTTGATGCTTCTCTAATGATAAAGGATATTCACAGGCACAGTTTCTCAAACCTTAATCCTCCATTCCAGAGACTAGGGAAGAAATTATTTCTAGTTTCAGGTTAGTCTATAGAGAGGCTTTATCCCCAAAAGCCTTAAATAGATATGTAGATGATAATAATCGATGATAGATAGAAGATAGATAGATGGATGGATAGATAGATAGATAGATAGATAGATAGATAGATAGATAGATAGATGATAGTACAATCAGATGGACCACTGACAGACAAACAGAGGATACATAGAACAATGTAACTTCTCTAAAAACTTTGTCACTTTGGATTTCAGAAGAACAGTATTTATAAGTGGCATGGGACCTTTCTTCAGTTGCTGATCGAGACTCTTAATAATGTACTATTTTAGTAACTTTGCTCCTATGGACTTGGTATACAATATGTGTCCTTGCAATGGTAATTAGATCTGGGAATGATGGCTTTTCGTAGCAGCAACATTCATGCAGGAATGAAGTGTATTACACAATTTATCAGTGTATGAATTTGAAATATAAATTTAACATCTAAAGCCGGATTTTGCTGGAAAATACAAATAACCTTTTTTTTATGAAGACTGTAAGAGTAAAGATATTGCCTTTAGTTTCCTTGTGAAAGTTAAGATAGAATACATGATCTTTCTTTTAGTATACACTACTAATGTATCAACTGCTCTACTATGTCATCAAGTTTAGAAGGCTAGCATCCCCCTTTCTTCCCTAGAAGGAACTACCCTTTGGAGTATTATCAAACTTTCTTTTTGTAATCTGCTTTTGTTTGTGGGTATCTTCTGCACATTTGAAACATTCAACTCTCAGATATTGTTAGCACTGTTAGTTGTGAGTAGGCTGTTTCTTTAGGCGTGCATTTTATTCTCTATGGTAAAGGTTATTTTTGTCTATCTATGTCTCCGAACACAAAGCCTTCTGATTCATTATCGCTTCACCTTTTTGTATTTTTACATTACAAAATTTCTTGAGAATTTTGAGATGTCTTTCTACTTTTTTTTTTTTACTAAAAGCATGTTACTTACTTAAGGATTTTATACATTATTAATATTTTAAACAATGTTTTCTCTGACATTTCTCAGTAATATATTTTCAAATATTACTCTCAACATATGATTAAGTAGGAGGTTTGAAATAATTTGAAATGGATTCATCACTTGCAGTGCTTTAAATTATATGAATAAGATCTAATAGTTTTGGTTATCTCAAAAGTTCAAACTTCTATTTTATAAAAGTTATTAAAGTCCATTCTTCGAAGCATTTCAAATATTTGTTAGTCTGTTTGTTTTTCAGTTTAGAACTGTGATGCTAGTCACAAAGTAATGTCAAATAAAAGTAAATAAAATGAGATGACAATTATCTATTTAAAAAGCAAAGAACTCAATCACATAATACCAGGTTTAAAGTAAATTCTTCATGAGAAACACCGTCAAACATTTAAGGTAGAGCATTCAGCATGCAACATTTTTTAAAAATAAAATTCATACTAAAACTGAACCAAAGGGTCTTTGTACATAACTTTTTTCTTTCAAAAACATGATTGTTATTTTATTTCAATACTGTTATGGGTACATTAAAATTGTTTTTAAATATGTGAAAGTATTTCATATTTTAAAATGAACAAAATGAAAAACTATCAGTTTTCTGTAAATATGTTAGAAGAACTGCATATTTAGTAACATAATTATAAATAAATAATATTAGTAGGATGATAATTAAAAACTGGAACTAGAAAAATCAATAAGAAATATGAAAATAAAAAGCTATTATTGAAATTATTTTTGCTTCTATTTTATGCTACTTTTCTCTACAAATACATAACAACATTTCTTGAGATAGAGTAACTCATATTTATCTACCTGAAAGCTTTTTTTTTCATTTTTTCTTTTTTATTACATCAGTTATTGTTGACAACTTAGAAGGATAAAATTAAGAAAACATCAATTTTGCTTTAAACAGCATTACAAGATTTCTTGCATGCAAAGATTATGATCATACCACTGATCCATGCTCAGATAAAGTTAATAGATTTCAATTTTAATCTTGGAGCCCGCAATAGATTTTTGAAACAATGCATAGCAAAATTGTATGGAAGTGATGATCTCATTTTGGGGATAAAAAAATTAAAGTTTAAAGTACTATTGAATGAGATAGCATTCAAAAAATAAAAGTTAGTATTAACACCATATACAAGTATAAGGATTTTAATCAAATAATTTTAGAAAAATATATTCAGAATGGGGATTCAGCCATAAAATGAACTTGGTAATAATAATTAGCATAGAATGTTACTTGAATTTGTCCAGTAAAACAGTTTCATTAAAAAAAAGTATTGAGAGAGGCATAACAAAAAACTTCCTAAACATAAATAGAAAATAGGACCTAATTTCAGGACATATCTACTGTCTAAATGATATATGGAGAATAGAAATTTAATATTTTGAAAGTCATGTGTAAATGACACAAGTGCAAATAACAGCAGTGAATTCATGATAGTTCATTTTATTCAATAATATCTTAAAGGATATCATTACTGAAAGAATTACCATCACATAAAAATTTAAAAACCTAAGGTTCTAATATAATAAGGAGCTTGTTATCTTAAATATCTACCAACACAAAACCAATATTCTATATGTGTTACCAGTTTAAGTTTTCTTTGCATATTTGATAATAAGTAAGAAATGGCAATGCATTGATTTTAATTATTTGAGGATAAGGAATCAAAATCAGAGAGATTACCTATATTTCGAGTTCACTTACTCTTACATTTACACTTTAAGTAAATATTATTGAGCTTATTAAGGATATTTTTAACGTAGGTGAACTAGTTCAGAAATAGGCTTATTGAGAAAGGTAAACCAGTTAGCATGATTGTTTCCCACACTGTAATTTAGCCTTTTGATTCTCCTTCAACAAATCATAATTTCATTGAGGCTATTCTATTCTAGCAAAAGCACATGATGAGTAAGTAAGAATATTAAACACATACACAATAATTGTATTTAACACTTTTAGTATTAAAATTTGCTTTAAAATATTTTGTTTGTCTCATATAAAATAGCAGACCTAAAAAAAATCATCCGATAGAATTAATGTCTAAAATTTTCATCAACTTTTTGCTTAGACTTAATGAAAACTAGTTATTCACTTCTTTCTAATACCATCATATAACTGCTAATATATGTCTTGTAAATAGGTAATAAGATCCAACTTTCTTTACTGACTACATATTGAACAATGGATTGAACTAGTCAGGCAAATTTAAATATTGATACTATCTTTTTACGAATGTTTATTTATGATCAAAATTATGTGATTTTTCCCAAATTTTTAAAAACACTATAAAAGAAAAATTTATAGAAAATTGAGAACATGAAGCAGAGAGACCATATGTAAGGTCTGAATGGTTCTATCTTTCTTTCCTCATCTTCATATAATCTAGAAATTCAGATGATATATTTCTGATTTCACATGTTAGTGGTCATGGCTTTCTGGGCTTTATGAGGTCAAAACATTGATTTTAAATAATTTTTTTCACACTAATATTCTAAACCGAGTATTTATAATTTTTTATCATAGTGATTAGGAAATACTCTTAAAGTCCATTTCAAGACCTGGCAGGACTCCTTACTACATATAACTAGCCGTTTCTGCAGTAGATTCAGATCCATGGCAGTCACTTAGCAAAGTAGTAAGGAGATTTGTAGAAGCAAGTCAGCTTGACCTTTTCAATCCTCACCATTTAGTCTTTCAATTTCACAACGGCTTCTTTACTTATCCAAAGTCCTGAGAATTGGTTGCGCTATCCACAACTTTTAAAATATTCATACTTAACAATAGAAAATAACATTGATATTTGAAGCTTTCTTGAAGCAATCAAAATATTTTTTTAAAACGACATAAATATATAAGTACTAGTTAGGCTACCCTTTCTTCCAATAGTATCATGCAGTGAACTCTTTCCTATATTTTTTTTACTTATGTCTCTCCATGCTTTTGACTATAAGACTACAGTTATTGTAATAATTCAGGACTGAAATTCTGTTAAATACTTCCTTTTCACTAATTTGATAGTTTCTGATACAAAACATTTCTCCACTAATAAGTTTTAAATAAAGGTATTGCAAATACAGAAGATTTCTTTGCCTTGCTATACGTTTAGAGTTATGTAATAAATTGTTTACATGGAATAGCAAAGGTTTAATTTTGTTTGAATGAGAAGAAAGGCAGGACATTAAATCATGTATCTATGGATAAATAGCAATCATGATATAGCTAGAACTCCTCAAACACTCCCAGAAAATCCTTGAGGATCCTGAAACTTCAAAGAAGTCTTGGAATGATCAATAAAATACAATCTATCATTAAGTACCATATTCATCAAACTGTATTTATATTATAAATCTATCGATGCATATATGCAAACATGAATGTTTGCAATCCAGACATTCACATTAACAATAAAAATATGTGTATATACATACACTTGTAAATATAATTAAACTATATTCTTAGTAGATTTTACACAAGAAAATAGAGGCTAAATTAAATGTATTTCCTTAAAATTAAAAGTTTTGTCATAACTATATGATGAAATTGAAGATTTAATCAAACTATTGCTAAAATTTGAAAATATCATCTGAAGTAAATCTTGTGATCTCATCATTTCTGCTAAGATTTCCATTCCAGGATATATTTGTAATTATTCATCATATCTAACATAAGTTTTACTTTGACATCACCATATTTTCCTTACATACATTGCTGAAACCTTTTAAAATAAATAGTAGGATCCACGTGCCTCTTAAATATTCACACTTTATATTTGTGTATATTTTCTAAAAATTGTCAGTGAAACCATGTCCAGTTAGAATGTATACCTAGGTAAATCTGACAGGATGCTGATGAAACAGAAATTAAAGATAAAAGGTTTCAACTTTTGCTTCAGTCACTGACTGATAAAGCTGTTTTATCTCTTATAGAAAAATGTAATGGAGAAAACACAGAAATCATTGCTTTTTCACAATTCCTCTATCTCCTTATGTATTTATCAAAAAAGAATTCAATTGAAATAGTTTTAAGTCTAAGCAAAATATCTATTTTTATGGTACTTAAAGAAACAATATGGCTAAGGTAGACTAAAGCTGTGAAGACACTGAATGACAATGTAAACAATGCATAAAGTGCATTAAAATGATCTTTAAAAGTCACAATTGGTGTTTCCCCAGGTCCAACCATAATTACAACTTCTAATTTAGAAAGCAAAGGTTTGCTTTAATTTTAGAGTATATTTATCAGATATTCGTGTATGGTTGTTGTGCTTTTCAAACAAAAAAATAAAAATAATAATTAAGTTATTTCCCAATTTTTAGTGTAGCTCACAGTGTCAAGTGTCCCAGTACAAACTAATTACATATGTATCTTATGGATACTATATGTGTATCCACATATATAAATTGTGCATTTATCAATCCATTAGCCCTCCCATAAACTTGAGGTTAACTTCTGTAGTGTTACACTTTAATGTATGAGGAAGGCACTAAGCAATGGTTTTTCAAAAATACTTTGAAATATTATCTATATACAAAATCATTGTGTTTCAACTTTATCAAAATTCCATTAATAGTGAAGTTGCAGACAAACAAATGCATGTGGTTCTCTTAGAAAGTCAGTATGATGTAATTATAGCAATCATATATGAATATTCTACCCTATTAAAGTAACTGAGCACCCTGTTAGTAGATACTAAGAGTTATCATAATTCGGGAATTTTACAGGCTTAGTAATGATAAGAAATTAAACTCTAAGCAACTTTCTCTGAAACTCTTCTCCTCTTTGCAATATGAGGGGCATAAACTTGAGATAGGTTGCTTGGAAATATCTGTAACCAGTTTATCTGTGTGTCGAGAGCCAGGATAAGATTAGACTCTTCCCAAAACTAGCCACATAATTAATGAGTTCAAAGCCTTCTTGTTACTGTGTGAATCTACCCGAAATACAGTTTCAAGGATGCAAATTTAGGGGCCATTCAATTATCTGATTACTTAGAATGCAATCACATGTATTTTAAGGCACATATGCACAATGGAAATGACTTTTAATTCAAATGATAACTTGTACTATTTTTTCCAAAGTTGTCTTGCCGATCTCTGTATCCTTAAAATATTTTACGTAAAGCTGTAACATTATGATTCTAAAATAACACTCAACTGGTATTTTTCAGACTACTTAGATATAATACTGTACCACATTTTAATCTACAGGGAAATACTGAATGTGAATGTGTTAGAGTTGACTAAATACAAGATCCAGCTTTTAATACAATGGTCTTTGACACTCCTTAAGCCTTTTCTGCTCTGTCTGTAAAGTTGGCAGTGCATTTTTTTTCTTTCAAATGCATAGTTGTTTTCTCAAATGTATTACCTGGGATAAAGCTTTAAAATAGATGTAAGAAGGCAGATATCTCTCCAAACTATTATTGCTACCATAATTGTGGACATAAAGTCAATAAGCAGCTGCTTTGGGTAAACACTAGCCTTGCTCTTTGGAGACTTTCTCGGTTGTGGTCAGGCCACACAAGTTCTAAATTATCTATAATTCTAGTGAAAGGGAAACATTAATCGAGTAAAACCACTACAAAGCTGCAAAGTTCTGCTAACTTCATTTTCCAACTATTTTAGGAAATATGTATCCCTCCCTAGCATAAGTTTACAAAACAAAAACTTAGTTGTATTCAGCCTGATAATGTTTACTTACTTTTAGGTACAAGTTTACACACACACACACACACACACACACACACACACACACACACACACA
>CAJQZJ010032944.1:3007887-3072870 GCA_907164525.1 Lophiomys imhausi
ACACACACACACACACACACACACACACACACACACACACACACACAGTCTTTAAAACTGTATTCTTACTCATGTCATGACAAAAAAAATGCATTGTTTATAATGAAGCTGTTACCATATTCTATCACCATGGAAGTACCTGATATTTTATATGAATAGATCCAATTGTACTTTAATTTATAAAAGAAGCCTTTTAGAAATGTTTTATGAACGTTAAAAAGAGGTTACGAAATTGAGTTTTTCATAGTTATACTTTAATCATATTTCAATTGATATGCCATTTTACAAAGAACAGAAAGTCTGGTGTTGCTGATAAAGCAAACTCCATATATATTTTTTTTTCAATAACGTGATTAAATCGGGATAAATGAGTGTTAGATTTGTTCTAGTGCTGGTTTCCATTGCTCCATCTGCTGGATGTGACTACATCTCCTGCAGCAAGTGGCAACCTCTCATTCTAACATGAATTAATTCAGCAGGTGGCTTCAGAGGCTCAAGGATGTTGCTTGTGAAACTTATAATGACTTTTAAATTCTCTCCTTTCATAAGAGTTCCCATTTTACTGTAAGGAAAAGGAAATGGGGAAAACAGTCTATAATCTCTGGGAAGATACAATTCACAGTATTACAGGCGAGAGATAGGGTACTCTGAAAGGTTTGAACACTGTTCCCACTGTACAGATCTTATCCACATTTATCGACAAGTCCTAGAGCCTTCCCCTAACCCAAAAATGAAACATATACAAAATAAGTTTTAATAAACATTTTAGAAGATGACAGTCAGTAAACAAAATGTCACAACAGGCAAACATGACTCTCAACAGGATTAGCCCAGTGGTAGTGTGCCATTCCCTTACTGACCCAGCAGCGGCTAATCAGCAGCTCTCCAGTGGAGCTCTTGGACAAGGCAGCCCCCCGTTTTCCGTGTTCTCCCAGTCACAGACAGGACAGCTTGCAGCTGAGGCCACCATCCAGGCCGCTTTCACTTCTGCCAGGGCTGCTGCTGCTTCCAAACCGCGGCTGATGCTACTGCAAAGAAAGGGTTACTCCTCCCTGGGAGTGAAGTGCCTGCAAACTTCCCCTGTTTTACATGTATGTTTTCTTGCAAACTTGTAAGTCCTTTCCTGCAGAAGGGCCAAGGAAACCCTTGACAAGTATCACAGGCAACGGCATCTTAATCAACACCTCCAAAAGGTAAGACGCGCGATTCTATCCGAAAGACAATCTTCATTAGGATGGGAAGAATTGCTTCCAGCATCAGCTGCCCTTACTCGGTTCCTATCAGCAAATTTACCAGCATGAGCATTAGCCTTTGCCACTAGCTAGTGTGAAGGTGGAGGTAAAGTTTGACGAATGGTAACCAGCCATGGCAGGGAAAGGATCTAGAGAGCTACCTACTCACTCACGCGGGCTAGGAGAGAGGAGATTCCTGTAGAAAAAGTGTCACGTACCTTTCTCTGGTTGCCAGGCTGCTAGCCCAGGACCCCGAGAGTCTGCGATGCGGAGGGGCGAGCGTCCAGCCCTGGCCGCGGGCTTCCTCCCAGGGTGACCGGAGCCTCCGCCGCCGCTGCTCCCGGGCGCGGGGCCGAGCAGCCTGCTACGCACCAAGGGCGCCGGGCACTGCCAGTCACTTGGCCCAGAGAAGTTGGGCAGAGCCTCCGTGGCGAGCCTCGGCCACCCCGGAGAGCAACACGTTTAGTTTGAACTTTCCAGCTCCAGTCCCAGCGAATACACACTCACGCACACACACGCGCGCGCGCGCGCCGAGAGCCTGTCACAGGCGAGCGAACTGGCACCGGTGTCTCTCTGGCCGCGTCTTTCTCTCTCCCTCGCTCTTATTGGCGTGGAGGTTATTGTTTTATTTATTTATTTCCTCGTCTTGGCTCCATCCCCCCGCCCCGCATCTCCCGCCCAGCCTTCTCCTCCTCCTCCCTCCTCTCCTCCTCCCGGTTTGCGTCTCTGAGCCCAGCGGTGGCTGTCGCTCCAGCTGCTGCTATGAGGGCTTGTTGGCGCGTCCCCTCAACCCCCCCTGGTGGGGGCGCGGGGACCCAGGCGCCCTGGGAGGGCGGGGCACCAGGAGGGAGAGGACACCCAAGGGGCTCTGCTTGCTGTGGAGGAGGCGACGAGTGTCAATGGAGGTGAGGGGGACTTCTCTTCGGATTCCCCGGGACAGTGCTGAGTACTACAGCCCCACTGCCTGCGAACAGGGAGAAGCCAGTGGTTGCTGCTTAGAGACTCTCCGCCCTGGCGGTGGATGCGCTTAAACCGCGACTGCCGCCGTGAGTGCAGATGCACAGGCTCAATCACCCCGCAGGAAAAGGGGCTCAGTCACCAGCGACTGGATTGCTGTCCTCCTCTTGGGCGTCCCCAGACCCCAGAGCGGCGATCCTGTTCCCAAGTGGGGATTTAACCTTAAGCGATGCCAGTTATCATTTTTGTAAATGGTGGTTCAAGTGTATGTAGTTAGTCTTCCTCACCCCCCTGCCTACCTCTTCTCCTACTCTCCTGAAAGGTACCTTCCACCTTCAGATGTAGCACCAATCTCTAGGGCGGCCTAACCCTTCAGCCTCCAGGCACTGCTTGGGATTCCTACATTCCACTCCAAAGGGACACACATGATCTGCTATGGAGTGCAGTGTCTATGGGGCTATCATTGGCCTCCAAACTGAGCTCTTAAATGGCAATTGACCTCAGGTGTCACTGTTTTTCAGTCACAGCCTAACCTTTTCCCAAACCAGCAGAAGAGATGACCTTAAAGTGGCCCTCCCCCACGCCTCCACAATCTGAAAGCTGTTCTCCACGGAGAAACCCAGTTTTGGCTCAAGGAAATCCTTTCATTCGCGTGGAATACTCCACTGCCCAGCGGCTTTTCCAGCATAAATCTCTGCCAGGGTTCCCAAAAAGCGGAGGGAGGGGGAATCAAAATGAAATAAATCTAGGATGCATCATGATAAATAGGCAGCCTGTAAACCATCCCCAAGGATGTGATGAAAATTTGTCCTCCTGGGTTTTGAAACCGGATTCCTTTCCTCAGCGTTTTACCCTGGGAAGCGCTAACATTTTTTATGAATTTTCGTGTTGTAAAACCACTCGTTTAATACTCGAGTGTTTATGAGTTCTTTTATTATATGTATATATTGTGCCTATGTGTATATTTGTTTTATATTATGCCCAATTATTTCTATCAACTTTCTGAAATTTTCTGGCTAGATATTTATTCATTGGAGTTTTCAATATTTGCCCAGAAATTCCCTATTAATGTACAAATGCCCCTTAAGGAACTGGTATGTTTTGTTTTGGTTTGGTTTGGTTTTTCTACTTTACATTCTCATTGACATCCCAAGTAAGCCCCCCACAGGTCAGTTGAGGAACAGGTGAGGACTGACATGGGAGAAAGAAAGGAATGCTTATCTTTCTGCATATTACATTGTTCTCTCACCAAAAGTGCAGTTTTCATTTGCAATGAATAGCAACTACGTCTGAACTTCTAGGTCCTTCCTCACTCAGGATGCACCAGTCACAGATAGGTTAATACCTTTCTACTAAATGGTGGGTCACAGATACCATGAAGGAAAAGCACTGCAGGACATCACCCCTCCTGAGTGATGAACACAAATGTTTGTCACTTTCTGAGACCACATCTTCAGTAACACAGTCACATCTTTACTCAAAATTAGCATGAACCATTTATAATTTTAAGCCCAAAAATATTGGAAGAACATTCCTTTGCTATGTTCAACAGATAAGCAGATTCTAATATGTTAGAGGGTCATCTAACACTGGTGCTTTGAATTATGTATGCAGATTTATATATGTATATAGGCATATATATATAAAATAAAATGACTATAGATCGATTCAGAGACTTGGAGGTCAGTGATTCCTCTTCTATGTCCATCCCAATCCCATATAAATATCTCCTGGATTGCAATTGCAATGATATTCATTTTCCTCTCGCGAATATTGGCCTTTCACCACACTTTCCCCCAGAGTGCTTCTACTCACCAATATCCATAAAGAAGTTTATTTGGAGCCAAATTGCACATAATGGTGCTTTAATAACCTTAAATACATTTGACATTGAAAATTAGGTTAATTGGAAAAATAAATTAATAACTAATTGATTTGTTATCTTGAAAAGCGATTGAACATAATGCATGGATATTAGCACTGGACAGAGCAGTACACACCTGTAATCTCAGGACTAGGGAGCCCGAGGCTCACAAATTCTGGACTTGCATGGAATCCATATAGAAACTTCATTGAAAACAATTTGTCTATAGACATTTTTGATGATTTTGTTTATGACTGAATACACAGTCCTATTCACAAATACATTTTTAAATGTGCAATCTGTGAATTAGTATTACAAACACATAAAGGGCACAACATTTCATTTTTTAGCTTTCACTGTATATTTTTATTATTATAAAGACTATTTATTACTTCAATTGACACTGTATTTATTAAATATTGCATAGATACTGAGGAATAGCTTAATGTATTAGAAAGATATTTTGAGAAACACCAAACAGCACCATTTGAAAGGAGTATACATTTGAATGCATCAAATTGATTAAGCTTATTTAATAATATTCAGTTCCTATTTTCTTGGCAAAATTTTTTTTCAAAGAAATGGAAAAGGTAAAAGGTGGGTGAAAGACCTGACTAAGAGCGAAGTAAATTTATATGAGACAGAGGTGGCTTGTTAAAATCAGGAAGTGTGGAGAGACAGAAATATGAATGGAAGCATCCTGTCTGCTGAGAACGCTCATTCTTAGACATCTATGTGATATACCAAGTTTATGACATTTGCCTAGAGATTAGCACTGTTGTGTCTACATTGACAAAAATAAATTAGAAAATAGTAAAAGCAGGCAATCTTCACATCCAACTCGGGAAATTCTCCTGTCAACCTTTGAAATACCAGATATTATGCATAATAACTTCATTTGGTTCAAAACTAGTCATTTTTTAAAATTCTAAAAGTATCACCATTCTTCTAGAATCGCTGATTCTTAAACAGTGACCTATTTATTTGTGTATAGGTGTACATGCACATTGTCAACATCTAGCCTTATTCGCTGGGTGTGTAATTATCTAGTTTATGTATGTGGAAGCTAGAGGTCAAATATAAAAGAAATATGCTGACTACCATGCTAGACACAGCAATTTTCTGTGCTTTGGGACTAAGGCTGAGACTTTACAGGCTGAAAAATGACTATGCAAATTATTTACAAACACAGTCCTAATATTTAACATGTTTTATTTTCTCAATTTCTTCAGCATCTTTACTGTTTTTCAAATTTCCCTAATAAAAAGTATCCTTTTGACACCTTGCACATTGTGTAGCAGAGTCTTTACCCAGCACTCCTGTGCACACTTCCCCTAGAACTGAGAACAGTCTCCTTCTGCTGTAGTCACCACCAGTAGCAGCCTTGTTTTTGTTTGTTTGTTTGTATTTTGCTTTTCGTTTTTCATTTCTACAAGCATTATTATGTCTTCAAAGACTTTGGAGCCAAAACGAAAGAGCTTTTCAATAGGTTTTCCATTATACTTCAAGGGAGCCTAAAAGAAGGACAGTAGTCTTGCTGTTAAGAAATTCAAGGTTTGAGATATTCAAGACAATTCAAAGTTAATTTTATAAAAAGATCTCTTCATTTATGAAAGCAGAAACCCATATGCCAAATATAGCTTTTCTTAGTATTGTGGATATGAGCTCTTGAATGAGACCCTCCATAGATTTGATGCTGTCTCTGTACTCCATAATCATCAATTTTTCCCTTTCTTCCATTTTCACAAGCTGGGATCATTTGATTCTGATTAAAACTTATTCCTCTTGGACCATTATAAATGCTAATCTATCTGTTTAGATTGCATGCATTTACTCTATCTGTGCAGCAGATACCTTTTTATCATCTTCAAAGTCATCTCAGTCACGTGCCTTGATGGCAAACAGCAACTCATTTGGTTTTGAATCATTTGTATTCTCATGACTATATTTTTCCAACAGAGTATAGAACATCTTACTCTCTAGTGCATGCATCTGAGACATATGAGGGATACATGTTCTATAGCATTAGAAATTAAATCCCGTGGGTAGAATTCTCAATGCCTTGTTCAACTGTAATCGACTGCCTGAACATATAGTAGTTGCCTAAAAGTGAATAGTTCTGTGGGAAATATGAGTCAATACAATTTATAAATGCCCAGGAGTAGATAGTATATATTTAAAAAATACATTAGGGTATGATTAATAAAATGCAACAGTATTTTTAATAAAACGATGGTTTTCGTTATTATTGTAAAAGCTCTGTTGTTTTTCACTGATCTTATTGTTTCTATAAAAATAACACAATTCGCTTTATTATAACATTAAATTTATTCTCAGCATATGTTTTGATAATTAGAAATCATAAAAATTAAGAATTCACAGCATGTTGACATTATAAAGCAGTAAGGCTTTATTCATAATTAATTTAAAACTGTTTTGGTTAGTATTTAAATGTTTCTCAAAATAAAAATATTCATCTACATTCTAAATTAATCATTGAGTACTTAGTTTAAAGTTAATAATGTCCAGTAAAATGTAATATTGTATGGAATGTTTGCAGTATAAAGAAAAACTAATTTGAGTCAAAATAAACAATTACCATACATTGACTTTTTCTAGACAGTACTTCATTACTATATTACTAATTTATATTACAATGTTAATTTCATAAGTATATTAGGAAGTGATAGGATTGAATATGCAGAAATTGATAGAAAAGAAAGGAACAAGATGTGCCTTTTAAATTCTGAAATTTTTTCACTTTCTCCTCTTTTATTGAAAATAGATCCTTTTCCAAGGTCTATATATCTATATCTATCTATCTATCTATCTATCTATTTCATATCTGTCTATCTATCTATCTATCTATCTATCTATCTAATCTATCTACATATATATGTATAATTACAAACACACACACATATATCGTTTTCCTATGAAGCTATGAAATTGATTATAATTTCCACATCTTTCTACCTCTACCAGATCCTCCCGTACTCTCCTGCCCTTCAGATTTCTTTATGTTTTCATTAGAAAATATAAGACTTCTAAGAGATAACAACCAATATTAAAAATAAATATAAAATATAATAAAGCAAATATATTTACTTAAATATGATAAAGCAAATCCATCATATCAAATTTGCACAAGGCAACATAACAGAAGCAAAAGAGCCCAAGAGCAGGTATAATAATCAGAGGCCCACTTGTTCACACATTCGGGAATCTCATAAAGGTACTAGACTGAAAGTTATAGTATATAAGCAGTGCACCTGGTGCCAACCTGTATAGGCCACATGCTTGCTTCTTCAGTCTCTTTGAGTTCATATGCACCTTGCTTAGTTGAATCAGAGGACCTTCTTAAATCCAGAAATTTTGATGAGGGTCAACACAAGCAAAAGGATTTTTATAACATTGTGCTGGAAAAAGAATGTGTTTCAAATATATGATCAGTGGAAATGCCATCTAAGGGAGAGGGGCTATGCAATTAAATAGCCTCTTGTTTTTGCCATTTGTGTTTGAAAAATCCTACTTAGTATAGCTGGAACAAATGACCTTAAGAAAAGATTAAAAGCTACTGCTTCACATCCTTTCAGATAGTTTGATTTTAAATCTTGGAGGGTTAGGGATATCTTATATCTGAAACCATAAAAGCAGGCCTTTTCCAATATAATTTATAAAGTAAATTCATTATTTTTTGTTTGTTTTTTTGAGACAGGGTTTCTCTGTATATCTCTGGCTGTCCTGGACTCACTTTGTAGACCAGGCTGGCCTCGAACTCACAGAGATCCGCGTGCCTCTGCCTCCCAAGTGCTGGGATTAAAGGCGTGCGCCACCACCGCCCAGCAAATTCATTATTTTTAATAAATAAAAACATGACTGTATTTGCTTTTTTAAAACAATTAATTTCAACCTTCCCACTTTTTTATACAGAAAATGTCAAATATAGTTTAAATGATTTATATTTTGGAAATATTTTCTAAGCATCATTTCTTCCTTATGTTTTGTGATATTTTATTTAGCAATAAATGAAACCAGTTTCAAACGTTCTCTTTTGTTGATTAACATACTCAAATAAACTAAGGTTATCTATATCAAAAAAGCAAAATTAACCCACACTTTTGAGATAGCCTTTCAAATGTTGCGTTTGATATTTATTCCTACTAAACAAATGTTAGGCCAAAAGTGTTGAGAGCTGTGAAAGACATATGAAAGAAACCAAACTAATTAATATGAAAATATCAAATTGATTTCTACGTCACGTATCCATACATAGAGTTTTTAGTTAGTAGCTGAGCTATTTCTTGGCCTTCCATTAGGTGACAGACATATAAAGATTGTGAATAAGGAAGGGAATCAAGTAGATGCACTACGTTATTTTGTACTATATAAGTTGTTATATGTTCTTGTTGCTATGAGAAAACTACCATAATCTATATAACAGATGTTCATTTTTCCTAATTCAGTGGGCTTGGGTGTTCAAGACCAAAATTGCACCAGATTAAGTCAAGTCTCTCATAGATAACACTTTCTAATTAAGTCTCCAAAAAGTAGGAAATCGGTTGAACCTCTTTGTGAGAGAAGAAAATTCATTCAGATGGAACTTCCTGATTATTCTGCTCCCAAAATTTTTACCTTTTATAATCATGGCATTTGGAGCTAAATTTCCATATAAGCTGTTGAGAATGTTGTAAACACTTTAACCATAATACCTACAGAAACACACACACACACACACACACACACACACACACACAAAATGCAGCTTTCTGGGACCAGAATATATATGAATATGTATGAGTTTTTGTAAGATTATCAATTAAAGTGGACCAGTAGAAAGGTGACTAAGTTAAATAATTTTAAAGCTGTGATAAAATATATAGAAAGTAAATTTTACTATTTTAACCTTTTTGTACGGTTTATTAGCATAATTAAAATATACATGTAAAATATGGAGTATGCTCATATTGCCTCCTTCCCTCTCTAGATATTTCTCATTTTTCCAAACTAAAGATTTCTATTCATTTATGAATGATACTCCAAGACTCTCATCCACCAACTCCTAGTCATTACCCTTTAATTGTCCTGGGTCACACACAGGAGTATAACTGTGATGCATTTGCTATTTTTCATCTGGCTTATTTCACGTGGCGTGATGTTGTCCAGAATCAGTGATGTTATAGTATATGACACGAATATGTCTTTGTTAAACAAAATTCTTTTGCTTGTAGGTAACAATTTTTTGTCCATTTTTTCACTTATGGGCTTCTGGATCATTCAATTCTATTAGCATTTGTGAATAGTGTCAGCATAAATACCGTATAGAGTTATCTATTAACTTCTTACTTTGAATATTTTAATAGGAATCCAGAATATAATACTTTGATAATTCTGTTTCATTTTGGTGGAAACAGCATACTTCTCCTCGTAGGAACTGTATCAATTTACATTTCCAACAGTAGTGAATAAAATTTTCAGTTTCCCCATAACCTAACAAACATTTGTCATGTGCTTATTTTTGTTTTTAGATATCTTCATAGAAGTTGAATATTATGTCAATTTGATCCTATTATACATTTTTCCAGTGATGAGTAATATTGAGGATCCTTATTGGGTATTTAAGCATTTATAAAAATCAAACCTTTGGCTGATTTTTTTAATTGAGTGTCGTTTTGTTCTTAAACTGTAAAAATTCTTTCTAAATTCTAGATGATACCAAAAAAACATTTGACAATATTTTCTATTAATGGTTTCTGGAATTTTTAAATTATTTCTTTGATGATCAAAAAGCATCTCTTTCAGAATAACAATAAAAAACAAGTTGAACTTATATAAAATATTTAAATGAAGCAGGTCAGTATCACTGCTTCTAAGTGTGTGTATCTAAAGTTGAAACATAGTTAAAGTCATCATTTTACTATATAATGCTGAATCTATAACTTCTAAAACCAAGTAAATCCATGATCATTCCATTGTAATGACACCTATGTCATTACAAATAGATTAAGAGCATAAGAACATATATTAAGATCATGAACACTGAGCAACACATAGGATTTGAATATGTATGCACATTTCCCTTCATTTATACTTCCTGTATTTTCAGGAAAAGATAAAGAACCAGGTTAAGGAGACTTTTTGCAACCCTTTACTTTCTGCATAAGTGTGATTATTCTTTTCATCATACAAAATTGTTTTATTTCTTGATGAGCGCAGGAACTGGAATTGGCCCAAAGGAAGGGTGCCCCTAGGGAAGATTGCAAAGTCAGAGAAACTGATTTTATACACACTATTTTGCCTAAAACTTCTCCTAACACCAAAAAGCTATACTTTAATATAATATAGGGAAATAGAAAAAAAAAACAAAAAGCCTGCAATTGCTCTGAAGCCCACATAAAGTCTGCAACATTAATAAATTGAATAGCTGTCCTTTAGACTTCTATATCTTAGTTTAAGGTACTCCAGGAGCACTTTGATCTTAACCTTTAGTGAATGCACCTATATAAACATCGCTGAACAGAACTTCTCACTCGTCCTTGTTCCACAGCTTTGCACCTGGAATTTTGTCCCATGAAAACAGTACACTTTCTCGTGTACATTTCTGTAATATTTCCCATTGCTAAGCTCTGAGACATTCTATATTAAATGGTTGTATCAGTGGTTGACTCTGTTTTGAAGCTAGTGCTTAAGAAAGTATTTAAAAGGAAAGGAGTTCATGCTCTTAACATCCTTAGAAATCAGTCCTCAAAGACCAATGGTCTACTTGTCAATCTCCAGGACATTGCCAGGTGACAACAAAGACTATGAAAGTTGCTTGTAAACCTCTTTGAATTGGAGCCTTTTACTTTCTCAATAGACAAGAACAGAGGATTAAAAAAAAAAAAGGATCTGAATCTTTTTAACTACTTTCTTTAAACGTGCATAGTAAAATCTTTCATGTGAATTTCATTAAGCTTCAAGGTCATTTGGGAGAAAATGGTAAGCATATCAAAGCAGAACTTCTCTGCATTTAATGCAGATGTTTGCCTATCAAGTAGATGTGTGGGAAGATGAGAGACTCATTCATTCACTTCCTTGCATCACTACTGAAATAGTTACATTTTTAATATCTTCCTACTTTAATATTTGTAACTAAATGTGTACCTATTATGTAAAAAAACATCTTCCAGTCCTTGTGGTAATTTTTAGTTACACTTAAGTAGATGAAGGAGATAAATGAACA
Organism: Lophiomys imhausi; assembly: GCA_907164525.1. Classification (NCBI taxonomy): domain Eukaryota; kingdom Metazoa; phylum Chordata; class Mammalia; order Rodentia; family Muridae; genus Lophiomys; species Lophiomys imhausi. Next base: position 3,019,163 of record CAJQZJ010032944.1, read on the forward strand.
GAGGATGGAATGAAGGGAGAAGGAAGGTGGGAAAGACAAAGGAGGGAAGGGAATGATAGGGAATATACCAGTATTCTTAATTATATTTGAACACTAGGAATACCTCCAAAACTTGGGCTTTATGCAGGTAAAACATTTAAAAGCATATTCAGAAACATAGTATTCACAACTTTCATTTAAAAAACATGCAAGTTTATATTCAGATTTAATTCAAACTTGTCCTTAGATAATGAAAAATTTAAATATATATTTTATTAGTTTCATTAACTCTTCAATTACATGTATTTTCTGTGTCAGAGACCTAAGATTTTACAGAATTATTTTCACATATTTGTCTACTAAAGACCTTTCAGGTTATATACATATAGTTTTGTATATTAAAATACATATGTATGTAAATCTTTCAGTTTACATACATATGTATATGTATAGGTAATAGTGTGCATGAGTATTGAATTAAATGCTATTATAGAAATATATCAATATGCAAATTTTCAAAACATTTGCAAATTTTGTACATAAGTTTGTAACATAGTCTCCTGAATTTCAAAGATGGTCATGAAATTTTTCTTCAGGTAAATAAATAATTAGATTTGGCAGTAGATTTATATGTTGTGCAATTTTTGAGTATGTTAATTAGTATAACTTGCATATAGGCAAAGTTTCTATGTACAAATACACTTGAACACATATTATCATTTGTAGTACATGCCCCTACACTAAAGAAAACACTGTAACTTTAAGTGAAAACGATGAAAAGTACAAACAAGTATTTTGTATTTTTCAAGATGATCCCCCCCAAGATAGTATTTTCTTTTCTGTTTTCCCTTTATTTGTTACTTCAAGTTACATCATGATCGCAGCCCCCTCCCTGCTTCCCTGCAGGTCTAGTTCCTCCTTCTCACCCTCTACTCCCTCTCCCACCTATCCTTCTCCTCCAGTGTGCAGCCACATATCAACCCCCCTCATTTCATCAGTCACATGAGGGCTAAGAGCTTCTTCTTGTTCTGGGGCTGGACATGATAGCTCACTTAAGGTAAAGAAAGTGTCCTGCTAAAAGGTAACAAAATCCATCACCCAGACCATTTCCTCTCCCACTTTCTAAGGGATCTGTATTACTACAGAGCTGTTTATCATCTACATTTGTATAGGGGGGAATAGGTATATAATCCTCCAGGGTTTAGATTGGTTGGTTCTGTTGATCTTCATATGTTAATCTTGACCCTTTCTGGTCTCTCTATTCCTCCTCCCTCTCTTACATAGGGTTCCACCTAATCTTTGACTGTTTTGAATGTTTGATCCCAAAGAGTTAAAATTAAACAAACCTTTGTTTTGTCCTGCTGCAAGGTGGAATTTATCTTAGGATAGTTATGCTAGGTTCCCATTCCTTTGAATCTGTGGGTTGTAGGATCATTGTCCTATAGTATGCAACTAAAATCCAGTTATAAGTGAGTACATGCATGTGTATCTTTCTGGGTCTGGGTTAACTCACTCAGGATAAGTTTTTCTAGTTCCATCAATTTGGCAGCAAATTGCATGATTCCCTGGCTTCTGACAGCTGAATAGTATTTCATTCTGTAAATGTACCACAGATTTTTTTGTTGTTGTTGTTGTTGTTTATTCTTCAGTTGAAGGGCATCTGGGTTGTTTCCAGTTTCTAGCTATTACAAATAAAGCTGCTGTGAACATGATTGAGCTGATGTCTTTGCAGTTTGGTATGGAAGCTGATTTTTTTGTAAACAGAAGGATATCAGCAGCAGAGTATACACTGGCAGTGATGCTTTTAGAAGACCATATGTAATTAATTAAATTTTGATTAAAACTTAGTTGATATAGCTTTTCTTTCAATTTTTAATTTTCCAAAAATATATTAGTATATTTTATTATGCTTTATTGGAAAAATAAATTTTGGTAAACACTTTCAGTAACAACATTTCCAGACAATTTCATTCATTATTTCAACATTAATTGAGACTGTACTGCTTAATTAAATGGTTTGAAAACTAAAACTAGAAATCACTAAACCTTAACTTACTTTCTTATTCATACTTGGAAACCAAACTGAAGGGCTAAGAATGACCACACAGCATTTATGAATCAAACATCCATTTTAATTTATTCATATTTGAAAATCAAAATAATAAATATTCCATCATAGTTTACAACTATTTCATTAGAATTTGCATTATTAGCTATCTGGCTAATAATTTTCATGTAACATAAAGAAATTTATTTTGTTTTTTACATCACAGTAGCTTTTAAACTGTGTGTTGATTTGTTTTTTGTCAGCTTGAGGCAGTCCTGGGTCATCAGGAAGAGGAAGCCTCAGTTGAATAAATGACTCCTTTGGATTTGCCTGTAGACAAGTATATTGGGATATTTTCATAACTAATTATTAATATGAGAGAACCAAATCCACTGCAGGTGGTACCACCCCTAAGCAGGTGGCTCTATTAGTTTACCTTTCTTTGGCTGTGGCGAAACACAGTGTACAAGGCAACTTATAAAAAGAACGATTTCATTGGGGCTTATGATTCCAAAAGAAGAAGTCTAAAATGGTGAAGCTGAAGAAGCAGATGTTAGGAACTGGAAGACAAGGACAGGAGGTAAGGGTTCATAGTCTCAATATGGAAGCAGAAAGCAGAGAAAGCTAACTAGAAAAGCCAATAGTCTTTGAACAGTTTAAGCTGACCTCCAGTGACATACTTCCTCTAATAAAGACCCACCTCCAAACCTTCAAACAGTGCTATCAACTGGGGGCCAAGTACTCAAATATCTCAACCTGTGGAGGTCATTTCTCCTGCAAACTACTACAGTAGCTGAAGGTGAGACCAGGGAATGAGGCAATAAACAGCATTTCTACATGATATCTGATCCAGTAGATTCCTGGCTCCAGGATTTCTGCTTTGGCTTTCCTAAATGATGGACAGTTGATCAGGACATGTAAGCCAAATAAAACCTTTCCTCCCAAATCTACCTTTCATCACAGTGTTTATCACAATAATACAAAGCAAACTGGACTATGATATTATTTATAATTGTATTTCAGGTAGAAAATGTTGCCTGTTCTTTACATTGCAAAGCCTCTCCAAGTTATCTACTATTAGTTGCATAAGTTTCATTTATATTGTTGAATGTTTATTTGCTATCAACACAATAGGAATTGATAAAATGTCATTATTGATCCCATTTTCTTGTGAGTATATTTTCTTAGGTAAAATGTCACTTTATCTTTTGAAATTTACATTATTTTCTGAATTTCTAGTTATTTTATTTTATTTTCAGTTTAGAATCCACTGTTTGCCATTTTTGTTACTTTGTGTTTTTTAACTATACTTTGTTTAGTATAATAATTAAGCAAATACCACACACCTTCTAATCCCAATCCCAATGCATTTGTTTATTATGAGTTTCTAGATATAATATATAAGCTTATTAAATGAGGTCTCAGTTATTATGTGGTCCTCAGAGAAAACTGTGATGGAGTTCATTTCCCAAAAAGTCAGAAAACCACACACTGAAATGATTTGTAAATCTAGGCCAAAGCCTGGTAATTGGCAGGTTTTTGGAAGAGTGTATAAAGTTTTCAAGATCCCACAGGGAAAATCAAAACTGCCCTCATATTAACATGCCAAGTTTCCCATTATTGAAAAAAAATGGAGCCCACTCTATTACCTGAATCTAGCACCTACTGGCACCAAAAAAAGAGCAGAATATTTCCATTGCTTTACTCACAGTTTGGTGGTCTACCTATAGCACACTGCAACACTTCTCAACACAGTTGTGTCTGATGGCCCAGAGCATAGACCTGAGTCCCGGTGTTTCCTAAAGGGAAATAGTCATATATCTTGAAGGTCTATGCTAGTTTCCTGTTGCTGTCATAATGCATATGACAAGCGAAGCAGCCTAGACAAGCACAGATTTCTTCTACACTGAAGAAGTACAGGTGTCAAAAACTCTTTATAGGAATATGGGCAAAGTAGAAATAGACATTAGATCTCTATTCTAATAATTGGTGAGGGCTCTTGGTAGACTTTATGCTCGTGGTTCTTTCCAGTTTCTTGATAATACATTCTATTCTGTTTTTCACAATTATGAGTCTAAAAGCAACCAAACAGCATTTTCAATTCTCCTTTTCATTCTTCATCCTATTTCCTTTCTTTTCTTTCTTTCTTTTTCTTTTGTGTAAGTGTCCAGACATCACCTTTTCTCCCTATGTTTATATTCTATCTAACCACCAGATTAACACCTGTTTCTAATTTAAAGAGATCCCTTACCTCTTCTTCTTAAATTACTTGAACAAAATAACTTATTTATGAAAGGTACATAGTCATGGATTCCTAGAGTTAGGGCATGAAACATTTTATTAAGATAGTAGGAAATATTATTATTCCTCCTGGTCAAGAAGTCTAAGGAAGGAATTTACAAGATTCAAAACAATTCACCTGGAAGTTTAGCTCCTAAAGCCATTAGATAAAAAGTTAAAATAAGAAAGCAGAATACTCAAGGAAACTCAGAAACAACTGACATTTACAGACATATCCAAACACAGGCATATACATAAACACACAACAAAGGAATGCAAGACATTTATTTCAATTAGTCAATTTGAAGAAAGATAATCACATTTCAGTTCCAGCTCAGCTTTAGAAGATCAAGGACAAAATTTCGAGGTGACAGAAATACTGAAGGACAATAAAGAGACTGTAGGTGTTGGAAAGTCATCGTAAAAATGATAGGCATTCCAGAAGATAAAGTGGAACAGATGGAAGTAAGGCAATAATTAAATAATAGAAGATAATTCATCTGTGATGACAAAAGAGTCACATCTGCAGATTGAGAGGGCTCACTGAGTTTCAGGCTGTATTGGTATAAAAAGACCCACACTTGGCACCTCCTCTGAGCCTCCTGAAGGATAAGGACATAGAGAATAATAATTCAAGCAGGAAGTAAACTTTCCAGATTTCTGAAAAAAATGAAAAAAACCTAAATATTTACTGTTCTCCTTTTCAAAATTAAATGCCAGAAAATAGTGAACTCATGTCTGCAAGTACGTGTAACTGTGTAGTCACAAGACCATCATGTACAGGCAGCACGATACTCATATCTGGGAGGAAGAAGTATTGTGTGGATACATGGAATTATGGAATAATTAGTCATGTGCCCTATCTGATAGAAGTGTTCAAGAGAAGACACTTAATTTATACTTGTTCCATAACAGGACTGCAAATATAAGAGTTGATTGAAAGAAAAGGTACAGAACAGGGCATCAGTCACTTTGACCACTGAGTAAAAAGATTTAATATACTGAGCAGTGGAAGATGCTCCAATAAAATTGTGGAATAAGAACTTTTTTAGGGGACAGAGGCTGTCTTGAAGGTGCATACTGTCCAAGCAGAAACCTGAGCTACGATATATAGTACTCACATAAAAATGCCAGTTTAAATATAATCCTGACATTTTAGGTGAGGATGGGGAGACAGAATGTTCTCTGGAGTTTACTAGCCTACTGTATTAGACAATTGATAAACTCTAAGTTCAAAGAGAGACATAATCTCAAAAATTAGTATGGAATTAGAGGAAAACACTTGATACTGACCTCTGGCCTTAGCTTGCATAAATATATATGTGGACACACATAAATCAATTATCTATCTATCTATATATTTATCTATCTATCTATCATCTATCTAACTACCTATCTATCATGTATCTATCTCTCTGTGTCCTTAAGGGTCTGAGGAAATCCAGACAGTGGGATCATTGTTTACTGAAACTGCTACCTGGCAGATATCTGTGGAAAAGGGTAGAGAGTAGTGAACATGTTATAAAAAGTCTTAATGATGGGAGTTATTTGTAACATGTGGATAAAAGTAGAATTTCATGAAAAGAAATGGGACTAAAACAAAAATATTAAAGTAATAGAACAAAGGCTGGGTGTAGTGGCACATAATTTTAATCCCAGCCCTTGGGAGGCAGAGGCAGGCAGATCTCTGTGAGTTTGAGGCCAGTCTGATCTACCAAGGGAGTCCAAGACAGCCAGGGATACTATACAGAGAAACCTTGTCTTGAAAAAAAATTAATATAATGAAAATCGACTGTTAAATTAACTAGGGAAAAATTGAAACTGATGGCAATTTTATCAACCAAGCCAAAAACAAAAATAAAAAAGAGGATGTAATACATGAAATTAAGTAACTACCTTCAATCTACTTGAAGATTTTCATTTCTAACCATTTGAACTTTTAAACTGCTTTTACACTCTGATCCATGTCATTCCATTAATGATGTAAACTAGTTTGAAGACTTCAAGTACTATTCCATGGTATGTGTTTACTATTCTATGGTATGTATTTACTATTCTACAGAACATATTTACTATTATATGATATGTATTTATTTTTCTATGGTATGTATTGTCAAAATCTTATCCATCTCTTGTACTTCCCCAATACTTTTAAGTACTTACTAAATCAATCTTTTGCAAAACAACCATTATGTACAAGACACCATGCTGAAGTCAGTGGAGTCCAGCACTAATGAGGAAACTAAAAGAGAGACATCTAGAGCCCAAAATATTTCCAGTATTTCTAGTCAATGTGACAACGAAGGAGAGGCCCCTAAGAAATATGTTCTCTTGTTGAAAATGACAGACTAAAGAAGCAAATAAAGGTAGAGTTTCTAAGACACAGCACCAGAAAAAAAAGAGAGAACCATTCAAAGCAATGTAGGGATGGAATTGGAGAGCAAAACTTGAGATGTGCTCCCCTATTTAGGTCTTGCTAAAGCTAGGTAGAGATTGGCAGATGCCAGTGAGGAAAATATCTACACCAGATACAGAAGAAAAGAAAGACTTTTTGGTAGAATACCAGCAAATCAGATGCTCAGGAACTGTACAAGGCCACATTAGCCAGCTTGGAAACTTTATTCCTCGTAGTATGAGGAGGAGGTTACTCAGACTGGAGATCTCTGGAAAGTGAAAAACAAGAGGTAATATTGATAGCTTAGTCTCATAGAGTAAACTTTAAGATTAAGACATAAAAATCGAAAAAACTAAAAAAGTTTCAGCAAAGTTAATTACTTCTCAGAACAAAAGCTCAAGGTTAATTATAGGAATACAAAGTATTTATCACTATTCAGGAATAGTTTCCAAGACATGGCATTTGACTAAATATTTTCAGATGCAAAAAAAAATAGCTATCATGAATAAATAAATAGTCAATACAGATTAAAAAATGTATCAGCCTCCAACCTATAGCAAATAATATTAGGATTAGTTTAAGAAACAGAACATCATAGTTATCTGAACTCTGTAGGTTTGAAATATCCTACTCCTTATATATACAACAAAGCTCATGTGAATTTTTAGAGATTAAAATTATACTAAGCTGAAAACAATCTGCACTGAATTAAAGGGGAATTACTTTATTAAATATGTAGAAATATTGAGAAATAGCAATAGAAATCATCTGAAATAAAATATAGCAACAATAAAAGAGATAAAATGAAAATTCTTTCCAAAAGATGTGAAAGAACTTTGAATTACCAACAATGCTCCAACAGGAAAGAAAAGGCAAAAGACAAAAATATATTTTCAGAAACATTTCCTCTTGACACAATAACATTAGAAAAAAAAACACTATATCTAATACATCACATAAGATTGCTAAAAGACAAACACAAAGAGGACAAAATCTCTTAATGTAGAAGTTAACATGTTTAAATTAAATTAAAATGACAAAAACATGTGCAGAAAAGCAAAAAATATATTAGTAAAAATTAATAAAAGGTAAAATCACATTAAATATTAAAGAAAAATTAGGGTGTCAGTAGCCTTCCTTCATGAAAACAACCAAAGAATGAAAATGAAATGATACATAAAAGAGTATGATAGAAAACTAGTATCTACACCATGTGAAAATTCTTTATTGTATTGATATGCCATTCAAAACCAAAGTCATACAGACAAACCTTAGCATACACATGCTTCACAATCAGACTCTTGAGAAGAGATCATTATTAATTTCCTGTGTTTCTAAATGAAGATCTACATGAAGTTGCAGAAGAACTAGAGTTAGTGGTTGGTTGCATAAACAAATGTATTTTCAGCTTGTAAAGATGCTTAAAGGCAATTGACTTTTTTATCAAAAACATCAGTAATGCACTTGGGATTCATGAGATATCACTGGATTCAAAAACAAATTTTTCATAGTAGCATAAAATCTTGTTAGAAAGCACAATAACGATTTTTATATATCATGGGTTAATATACATTCTATAAATAGCTGTAAAATGTTAAATTTCATGCTACAGAACACAGACCTTCAAAAACAATTAACAAAAAAATAAAGAAATCTAGTAAAGGAAATGAAATGAAAAAATTAAAAGACCCCAAAATGTAATAAATAATAAAGTGTAGATAAAAGAACAAACACTGGAGCAATAAAGTTAAACTGTACTATATTGCAGGTAAACTACCTAAAGAGTGTAATCAAAAACAATGATTGTCAGATGATAAAAAGGCTTTAAAATACAATATATTTTAGTATTGAATTTATATTGAATTTTAAATAATAATTTAATATTTAAAATATAATTAGTGAAGAATTATTTAAGAAGGATGAAGCCTTGTTTTAATGGAAGTTGTTTTTTTTTTCAAAATGAGTAAGAGACACAGAACATTATACATTAATGAAAAGGTCTTATAAACAAGCAATAAGAAAAACCAAGAATACCTTCAACTTCACCTTCATCTGCACTAACAAGAATATGACATCATAATACACAATCTACATGTTTTTAAGATTTATTGTGATGTAAAAATAATCACTATAGTGTGATACTGATATAGTAGTATATTCATCAGTGGACAAGAGAAAATGCCAACATAAGTCCTATCCTATGTGAGCAGTGATTTTCAACAAAACACAAAAACAAACAAGTTAAGAGAAAATACGCATTGACCAGGTTGAATAGACAATTGGATAAAAGAAACTTTGATTCATAATATATACAAAACACTGAGATTAACATAGGATTATTAAACCATAACATAAAACTAAAAATATTTAAATTAATAGAGATTGCTAGTAATCCCAATAAAATTACTAGATTTTTTTGCAATAGTGTCAAACATGACAAAATTAGACTTTCCATTCATGGGTAAATAGAGTGAAAATGAAGCCTTTACAAACACAAGAAGCCAAATGATACAGGGGTTAAAAAAAGATGGACTAGTCAATATACAAAAATATATAGGCAAATCTCAAATTAATACTGATCAGTAGGGAAAATAGAAAGATCAAGAGGCATATTGTCCAGAATTTTTTTTTTAAGTCAACCATACTCATAAAAGATGGATTTGGCAGTCATGGAGAAGAGGAAACCAGAAAACACTCAGGTGAAAATGATAATTAGCTTATCAGAATAATAGTTTCATGAATATCTGTACACCAAGTTTGTCAACTTTGTAAAAATCTGAACTTCACATTTGTCTAGTTGATTGCTATGACAATTATATAGCAACAAAAGAGAGATAAAATAGAAAAATATAAAACCTTTCTTCGCATATAATATCTAAGACAAATAGAACAAAAATCACTAATTAGCAAACAACCACATTTCCATTGACTCTGACTTATAAAGAAAAAGACATCTCATTAGATACCACGTACTTATTCAACATATCCACCATTGCTTTATTTTACTGACTATGCTAAAAGCAATCCCAGAAACTAGCCCTTCATTTACTTGCTTTTGCACTATTGACATGATAGTATCATGATATTCAGCTTCAAAAAAACCAAATTAATATTTTCTAGGAGACATAAAATAAATAAGTACAAAAAAGTGGACTACTGCTAAATTCTGCAGAAGAAACTATTTTTGAACATCGTGATCTACATAAAGTGCTTTTGAAATGAGTAAGAATTCTAGCCCTGAAGCCTTATTTCCTTTGTGATGAGAAGAAAGAACACTGGAAACAACTTTTCATAAAAATAAATACTGCTATATGTGTGCCAGGTATTCTACTTAAAATAGTACATTATAATTGGATAGCTTGATGTGTTAAACAAGGAAGTAAATACACCAAGTACTAGGTTGTCTCATTGTAAGCAATGCATTCTGAAATGAATACAGTTTGCAAACTGGAACAAAACAGACACAATTACTTGCTCGAAGGCATTCAGCTTTATTTGAATAGAGTTTGCAACTTTCCTTGTAACTGCAGTGGACAACTTAAGGGCTTTCATTTTTATGTGTCAACATAAGTAGCATAGAATTTCCCTGCTGAGTGCTTTGTTATCCTTCAATTCATTAGCAGTTTGCAATTAAAAAAAAAAAAAGATGGTGTCAAAGGTACTCTTAATTTTTTCCATCTAATTTCATTGTGTCATTACAATACTACTCTTTTCTTTTCCTTTTATCATTGTTATTCGAATTGTTCTTCAATGTTCAGTGATCATCCCCTCCTTTAAAATATGTATTAAGCACATAAAAGTGAGACACGCTGCCCTAGATAATGAAGACACAGCAGTAGCAAAGCAGGTAGAGGTTTATCCTGTGGTTCATAGTCAACAAACAGAGGGAGAGCTCAGGAGTCAACAAGTGTAAATACAGGGAGGTCAGGACAGACTTCTCTTGAGAATTATTCTTTCAGACTATGGTCTAAATATGTTTTTCTCACAAAAGCAAGAGGAGATTGTCTTACAAGATCATGAGATTAAGCAGGACACTTAAGGAAATGTTACTAGTAACAGATGGTTCACATGGAGAAAGAGCATAGATTCTATGAGACACTTGTGCCTTAACAAAGTAAGCAACTTCAGTTTCACATAGAATCTGTCATCAACTTGGCAATATAAACTGCTATTCAGATTACTGTGCATTGTACTGACTCAATTCTATAAGGACTTTGACCTAAATGTTAAGTATGTTAGTTTTTGAAAGTATAGATTATTAAAATCTGATTACCCTGGCGAAACAAATCTAGGAGTAGAAATTAATCCCTGTAAATTTTCTACTATTCATTCTTTTGTAATTTACTTTGATTTGGTGAATCCTAGTGTAGATGTTAAAATGGTCCAATTTATATCAGGTTTGTATAATACAAATTTATTGCCATTTGAAGTTATCATCAATCTCAAACTACTGCTTCTTTTAACAATGTGTAAAATTATATCTGTAAAATTGTATTGGTGAAATAAATACTAGGATATAACTGTTAACATAAAACAACAGTTCCAATAAACAGTCTCAGAGAAGTGAAAACCTGTAATTAGAGTGAAAATCCTGTTAGAAGATTTGTGAAAACTTAAATAAATGTATTTGTTATTATTATTAATTATTATTATTATTTCTGTATCTCTGTGTGTGTGAGAGAGAGAGAAAGAGAGAGAGAGGTATTTGTGTGTGGAGGGGAAAATTGGGGGTGTTTGTCCCACGCCCTGCATGGGGAAGTCAGAGGTCAACTTTCTGAAGTTGGCTAGACTCTCAACTTCCACCTTTCACATGGGTTCAGGTAACCAAGTTCATTTTGTCGGAGGTGTTCTGGAAACATTTTGCCTGGTTAGAAATCTGAATAAGCCCAATAACTGATATCTTTTTTTAATGTTCATTTGGGTCATATTGTTTCATGATCATGTGTATTAATTTAAATGTGACACAAGAAAATCAACATGTCTTCATTATTTTTCAATCTTTTAAACAAAGCACATAGAAAACCAAATAATTAAATATATATCATAAAGAATAGGTCATCACGATTTTTCAGTTAAATTAATCATAATCCAAACAATTTATTTTCTCAAATTCTGTGGCATATTTCAAGAAAATATATTTTTTTTTTGCTTCATTAAAGAGTTCATTACTCAGTTTTGTAAATTGAACACCATGAGTGAAGGTTCATGTTATTCATTCACTACAGTAAGTTGTATATCATTTTATCAACTTTTAGTGTAATTCAAGAGAATTAGATTCCTTAATAGAGATTCTCTCTCCTAATTGTGTAAGCCTGAATTTATCTTCGCAAATAGTAGATAATACGATTTTTAAAATTTATTTTTCTGTCATCTATCACACTCTGACTGCAGTTTCCCATTCTTCTTCTTCTCTTAGTCACTCTTCCCCTCTACTCCTTTTCTATTCAGAAAAAGACAGGCTTACCGTTGATATCAACCAAACATGGCAACCAAAAAATAATAATAAGAAGAAAACAAAATGAGTACTATGAATTTGAAGCTTGATCCAAATTATCAACACCCTATGTGTTCGTGGTCAGATGTCAAGTTTGATATAGAATACAAACATAAGATTGATATTTTTCCTTGTGAATGATTCTCTACTGGAGAACCCAGAATGAAAAATTGCCCAAAGAGAGACAACCATTTTCTATGGGAATATTGGGGATAATAAAACCATAAAATCAAAGGATTGATTTCAAAATTTATAGGTTGGTCCTATATTCTTGGATTCAGAGAAAAGATACCTACTTTCAGAATTTATTTTGTGGTATAATATGCTACTATATAGATAGACAACTAGATGACATCCAGCAGAACTGTATACTGAAAAAAATTAGGCCTTTGGCTCCTAGCATAATACACTATTTCATAAGTCACATCTGAAGTTCTATAATACAGACAGATTTGACTGAGTTATGAGTAAAATCCACTGATTTCCATTGTAGCTAATTCATTTAAAAATAACTTTTTTAGCAAGAAAATTTGTTATATAAAGCACATATTGTGAGTCATGCTATCAGTGCATAAGAGATAATTCTGGTAGAAAAGTTTACAGAAAAATAAGGATATTCACATAAAGGGTGAATATATATATTGATAACAGAAAAGTTATTTCTATTTCCTGTAATGGAAAGGGAGTGAAGTGACATGCTGGCATCTCACAAATACAAGTCAGAGATGTACATACAACTTCAGCATTCAGACATACACTTTGTCATTTATGCAGTCAACATTATTGATAGTAGTGACTTTCTTTATGTTATTTTGTTCCATCTTTCATGATCATTTCTCACATGGAATTAGGAGGCAAAAGAAGAGTGAATGATTCAGTCACTCAGAAAGGATCAGCTTTTCTTTGTCATTTCTGAGAGACTCTCTTCACAATGTCCCAGTGAACACTCAGTTCTATGTAATGCTTACACATCATCCCTAAACTTAGTAATTAATTCACATGATCCTTCTCAACCTGTGCTAAATCCAGGTACTCAAATCATACTTTTAAAAAATAGTATTTGGGAGGCTACTCAGGCTCCAGTAGATGGTACTGCATACATGCATATCATATGTAAGAATATTAAACAGATTCATTGCCAAAACACACACACACACACACACACACACACACGCATGCACGCACGTGCACACACACACGCACACACACACACACATCCATACACACACAGCACAAATTTGAGAGGGAAAACTGATCAAGGGACTAGTTAGAATTGGAGAGCAGAGAAAGAAAATAAATTTTATCAAAGCATATTTTGTGCATATGTGAAATATTCATACAATAAAAATAGAGTACTAAAAATGAAATATCTGCCCAGTATATGAGCAAATGTTCAAAAATTAGCATAAATTTATACATTTGCCTATATTTATACCCAAACAAGATAAAACAATAGATATATTACTAAAACATTACATACCAAGAAGATTCTCAAAAAAGAATTAGAAATAAAAGTGGGAAGTCCATTAATATATCAAGTATGCAACATATCTATAATTATTTCATAAAACTAGAAAAAATGCTCAGAAATGTGTCACTTTTAATGACAAATTAAGCAGTCTACTGATATTAGTGAATACTACATTTAAAACATGTAGGATGCTCATTTTTAGAAGCACACTTGAAACATTCATGAAAACATAAAGCACAGTTTCACAAGTTTCAGCTGAGTAAATCATATATTAAAAGAAAACCCATAGAATTGCATAAATAAAAACCATAAATTATACCAACTAGCTAATTCTGAGCTAATAGCAGAGGAAGAACTAGAAAATTTCAATGATCAGAGTTAACATGTTTAACTTGGTGATAAACATGCTTAAAATAAAAATAAAAAAAAACAAAATGACATACTTTATAATGAAAATGTACCTCATGAAAATTTATATAACTTTAGGTAATATCTAGACATCTACATCATTATATAAGTATAAAAGAAAAAAGACAGTAATGTAATTACTACCTGATAAAGTTAAAGAAATAAAAGTGAAACACTATGAAGGAATATTAAAAAAAAACTGTAGAAAAGAAAATAATAATTTCAAGATACTATATACTGAAGGGCCTTTTTGAAGAGAAAAATATCACATTAACGTTATAAAAATGTTCTTTAATTCCAGCACTTGGGAGGCAGAGTTGGATTGATCTCTGAGTTCAAGGCTAACCTGATATGCAGCATGAATTCCAGGACAGAAAATGCTACCTACATAAAATAAAATAAAAATTTAAAATTTTAGCCAAAAATTTCATGTCAGTTTTTACATATTACTGTAAGAAAAGCAATACAATGCTAGTAGAAAGAATTATCCTGAAAAAATTGTATGAATGGGCTTATGAGGGTTTTATGTGCTAAATGTGTAAATATAATTTATTCTCTAAATCTAAGTAAGAATGCCTTCCATGCTCCTTAAAAAAACCAAAATTAAAAACAAAACAAACAAACAAAAAAACTAAATGTACCCTACAAAAAATCAATAGCACCAAATATTGGTTGCTGATCAACCTACATAAATTCTTATGAAGACTTAAGCAAATAGCAAAAGAAAACCCTCAATTTTTAATATGAGTAGTGAAAGAGATTGTCAACATTTATATCACTGTCAATAAAACTTAAAAATAATACGGAGCATATTAGCACACATTTTGAATCTAAGCACTTGGTAGGCACAGGCAAGTGTATCTCAATGAATATGTGATCAGTCTGTTAAATGTAGTGAGTTCCAGGACTGTAAATGTATCTGTCAGTTGAAATTGTCATTTCAGAGTCTGACTACAGAATGAACTCACCCTTTCTAGCTCTTTCTGAATGCTGGCGGCTGATTCAACTCAGCTGTTCTGGCTCAAGCTGTTCTCCAAACTCAATGATTCAGTTTGGCTCCTCTTGGTTTCACACTGGGGTACTCTGCTTGGAAAACTGCAATGACCTCCCAGAACTGAACTACAGCAAAATGAACTCCACTGTACTCACTCCCAACTGCTCAACTCAACTTCACTGCACTGCAGTCACTCAACCAAACTTTATGGGCCTCAACTCCACTCAACTGAACTAACTGAGATGGTCTGAACTGGCACAAAATCAAGTCTATTACACTGCCTCTCAACTGATTCCCCACTGATTGTCAACTGAAAGACTCAACTCAACTGCATGTAACTCTACTCCTTTCTCTATTGTGCTGCATTTCTACTGAACACTCTAAAGCACTCTACTGTATTGTCTTTTTTATTCTCTCTACTGAATGCTATTCTACTCTCTCAACTCACTTTACTGTTCTTAAGTAACTATTTTCTCCTGTCTTCACTCATGAGAGTTGGGTGTATCCTATGTCTGACACTGTCAAATCTTTCTCTGATTGATCACTTTGTCTGCCCCTCAATTAGATATCACTTTCAAACATGGGTGTTTCCTTCTACAAACTAACTTTATCTTCATTGTTTTGGATTAAAGATTATGTATGAATGATGTATGTGTATTCCAACTAGAGGGAATAATGTACCATTTCAGCCAGATCACACAGACCTAGAAGGTCTTTATATGTGAACTCCTGCCAGAGCAACTATGTTGCTGGATTAAATTTCCTCTACACATGGCAGGCAGGGTTACATAGAGAGACCCTAACTCACAAATTTTTAAAAGAAAAAAGAGCTCACATTAGGAAAATAAATTTGGTGTTCCAGATTACGTGGCCAAATTCCTTGAAAATCAGCTACATGTGAGTACATAGATAACATAAACTAGACATTCTTTTCCCTTTTTTTATTAGGTTTATCTTTTACTTATTGGGGGTGGAGGAAGGTCACAGGGGGTGCAGACATGGAAGGATTGAGGAATGAGTATGATTTGTGGGTACATAATGTGAAATGCCCCCCAAATCAACACAAATATTATGATGAGAAAAATAAAGAACAATTAATGCATACAAATTAGCAATGACAAAATTAGAGTGCTATCACTGAGAATGAAAGGGTAACAGACATTAGTAAAATAAATCCATGCAGATCCATTGGGATTATACTATTTCTATCTTACATTTTCTGCCTCGGTAGTTGGATGACAGTGACCAGGTATTATCTTCTCCTTAGTTCTGAAAAGGCCAACATCATGGCACCAGGATAAAGTCTGCAGGTGATTAGGCTCTTCTTGATGCATCAAAACACTTCAAAATACATCCCATTATGACTAAGACTGTGACTGTGATCCCAATTATGCCGTTCTTTCTCCTCAAATATCTGAGGGTTCTAATGTTGCCATGGGTAATCCATTCTCATAAACCCATCTAATTCTCATGACTTCCCAAAGACATGCTGCTAATGATTGTAATAGATTAATTTAGTGTTTAAGTGCTGAAATAATAAGTTTTGGAAAGACATCCCAACAACAGACCTCACATTGCTTGTTAAAACCCAATACTCCTGTGAATGATTATAAAATTTCAGGATAACTAGAGGAGGTATGCAAGACAGTGAATTATATGAAGGTCAAGAAAATCATTTTTTGTCAATGAAATCATGCAATTTGTAGCCAAATGGATGGAACTAGAGAAGCTCATCTTGAGTGAGCTAACCCAGACCCAGAATGATGCACATGACATCTATTGACTTATGGCCAGATTTTAGTCATATAGTACAGGATAACTATACTACAATGAATGCACCAACAGGAACAAGAACATAGACTTTTTTTCCTGTCACTGAGACACTTTGCCCTAGTGATGCTGCCTTGTATGCCCCCAGTGTATGAGGAGGCTCTTTAGCCCTCATATGACTGCTGAACTTGGGAGGGGGACTGTTATGTAGGGACACTCCACTCCAGAGGAGTGGGATGGAAGGGATAGGGCATAGAGGGTGGAAGGGCGGGACTGGGAGGGGTGGAAAGAGGACACTGCGATGGAGATGTAACCTGAAGTAATAAACAAATAAACAAACAAACAAATTAATTAATTAATTAATTAATTAATTAGAAAAACATACTAAGATATTAAGAATTTTTAATTTTTAGATAAATATGAAACAGGACAATATCAGATTGAGGGCTTTTAATTTATGAGAAATAATCTATTGTGATCTTGAAACAAATTCTTCTTATAAATATATACATGATGCCTAGAGAGGTGGCTCAAATATTAAGAGTGTTTATTGCTTTTCCAGGAAATGTGAGAGTTCTGTTCCCAACACCCATTTTGGTGAAGTCCTACCACCTGTAACCATAGGGGATCCAACACCCTCTTATGGGATCCATGGTCACCCACATACACATGGCGGACACATATAGAGATACACTAATATACACACAAATAAATATAAATTAAACCCTAATTTTAAAGATATAGATGAACGAATGAAAGCATTATAAAATACATCTCTATGTAAGGACAAAAAAAATCAATTTTTAAAAAATCAAAGTGTGTCTTTTTCTCCCCAACATCTTCCCTTTTTAGTCCAATGAAAGGTTTCTTTTTATAACAATAAATACAATACAAAACAATAAGAAAAATCGGCCAAAATTATGAAAATTATAAGGTATAACATATGTTCCCATGTCCAGTCCATACATATTTGGCAACTAATAATAATATTCTATTATCCACCTATCTTGGTGAGTTTAAAGTTCTATATCTAATTCAGTTTCCATACTAACTTGCATTACCAACTTCAAAACATGTTCTTAGACCTAGATTCCTAAACAAATTAAAACTTAATGGGGTGAGACTATAAGTATCTAGTCTGCAACTACATCAGAGACCTGAGAAGGGTAAATATATCTAATAAACAGGAGGTGCAGAGCAAACAGCTTCCAAAACTAAGAAATGACAGAAAACTGGCTGCCTGAACAGTCCCCAATTTCTCTCTATAACATTGGAGCATCTATCTTAAACTTTTGGCACAGTATCTCTGAAGACATTAATTGTAAAGCAGTAATTATGAAGGACTTGCCCACCCTGTCTTGGCAGAACTAAGTTGTTGACTTAACAGTTTTTTTAAATTTTGTCCTTATTGGACAGCATTCTGTCTACAGTTGAAGCAAGAGCTTTCTCTGGCCCAGTGACAAGTTTGCCACTAATGTAGCCATCTCCAAATGGAGAATTTCATCATCTACTTGAAGTAGAATGTAAGTGGTGTCAGGAGCTGATATATCTCAATATCAACAAATCCCAAGTTCATAAATTGTCTTTAAATTACATACTCTACAGATCTCTTGAGGTTTTTGAAGACTATCTATCTCCATATATTTATGGAATAGGCAAATTTGCTTGTTTTTTAGTATTTTTAAGGTATTGTACCGATGTAATTCTTAAAAATGCATGTGAAGTTGTAGGCCTTTTGATAGCAAATATCACAAACTGTTTAGGATAATTAGGAAATTCAAATTAATGGCCATTCAAACCTGTCATTTTGTTAGGTACTAGTTTAGGGTATCACAAATGTTTTCTAAGTTAATCAGAAATCAAGTTGTTAAAAAAAACAAATTTTAATGAGGATAGATACAGAGCTGTAATACAAATAATGGAAATTACAAAAACAGTTATGAAATAATCACACTCTGATAACAGCAGCCCTTGGCACAGATGAGTTAATATTTATTGTTTTTTTTAAAGAAAATTTTAAAAGTAACTTTAGGTGAAATTCAAGTTGCAATAAAATGTATATAAGCATAATATGAAACAGAAAAGGAAAATGCCTACACAAAAATCTTTCCTTGATTGTCTGAAAAATATATACAGGTGAATCAGGGAAAAGAGTAATGAAACCAACAAAAGTGTATGATGAAACAGAGACAAATGATGACAAAGTTATAACAGAAAAGTTGCTAAAGGAAAAAAAAACACAAAGTAATATATGTGAATATTTATATATTTATTTTTGTGTCTCATCAAAAAATGAATGCTGTTTTTTTTCAGGTAATTGAAATTTTCAAGTGTTCTGACTTTCCCTTTCAATTACACTATATCTCTTGAAGTATTTTAAAAAGCATAAATTATTTATATAATCAGAAATAAAGGAAACATTTTTATTTTAAAAAAGAAAACATGTAATATGTAAATTCATATGACTCAGGACAAGTTAATCACTGTAATATCTCACCCTTGCGTAGATGCAAAATGTACAGACAGAGTTATTTTGTATTTACTGGGATCCAGCTCTCTTTTCTTGATGTCTTGATCCAGTCCATTCTTAGATTGCTGATAAGTATAAACAGGTTGTCTTGAGCTGCATTTCTCTAAAGATTAAAGATATTGAGCATTTCTTCAAGTGTCTCTCAGTAATTATGTCGCGTCCCCCTCGACCAGCAAGGATGACACAACTCACAAAAACTCTTCTCCAGCAGTTTATTCAGGTCCCTTGAAAACAGTCTTCCGAATGCCCGGGCAGACCCAACCCACAGGCTAAATACTAAATTAACAGTCAATCAAGTAAAGCCACGTAGTGCTATCTTAGAGGCCCACGTATGTGGAAGCAAGCCAGATCAGCGGTCTTTGCCAAATATGGACTTATTTATCATCGAGAGCGCTCACTGTCGGGCTGGTGGGAGGCGGAAATCGGCGCCATCTTTAGGGCCCGGCACATCGCAGCTCTCTACAAATTAGAGATTCCTCCTTTATCTCTGTTCCCCATTTTTTGAATTGGATTATTTGGTTTCTTGGTGTTTAATTTCTTGGGTTTTGTATAAATTATGAATATTGCCCTCTGTCGGATGTGGGGTTGGTAAAGATCTTTTCTCAGTCTGTAGCTTGGTGTTTTGTTCAAATG
Organism: Lophiomys imhausi; assembly: GCA_907164525.1. Classification (NCBI taxonomy): domain Eukaryota; kingdom Metazoa; phylum Chordata; class Mammalia; order Rodentia; family Muridae; genus Lophiomys; species Lophiomys imhausi. The sequence continues at coordinate 3,039,164 of CAJQZJ010032944.1, forward strand.
ACAGTTTCCTTTGTCATACAGAAGCTTTACAGTTTCATTAGATCCCATTTATTGATTGTTGGTCTTAGAGTCTGATGACGCTGAGATTCTATCTCACACCTGTCAGAATGGATAAGATCAAAAACCCAAATTACAGCACATGCTGGTGAGGGTGTGGAGAAAGGGAAACACTCCTCTACTGCTGGTGGGAGTGCAAGTTTGTACAACCACTATGGAAATCAGTCTGGTGATATCTTAGAAAATTTGGAATAGCTCTACCTCAAGACCCTGCTATGCCACTTCTGGGTATACATCCAAATTATTCCTCACCAATCCACAAGGACAACTCCTCATCTATGTTCATAGCAGGTTTATTTGTAATAGCAAGAAGCTGGAAACAACCTAGATGTCCCTCAATCGATGAATGGGGAAAAAACAATCTGTGGTAAATTTGCACAACAGAATACTCTTCATCTATCAGAAGCAATGAAATCATGCAATTCACAGCCAAATGGATGGAACTAGAAAAGCTCTTCCTGAGTGAGCTAACCCAGACTCAGAAAGATACATATGACATCTATTCACTTATAATTGGATTTTAGCCATGTAGTACAGGACTGGATAACTATCCTTTAATCAACACACCAAAAGGAACAGGAACATAGATAAACCTTGTTATCTGTTATTGGGACACTTTGTCCTAATGGAATTGCCATATAGGTCCCCAGTGCAAGAGGAAGCTCTTAACACTCATATGACTTTTGAACTGAGGGGTCTGATATGTATGCGTAGCCCACTCCGGAGGAGTAGGATAGGTGGAAGAGGGGGGAGAGGGTGGAAGGGTGGTACTGGGATGGGTGGAGAGAGGGAACTGTGATGAAGAAACTTGACGTAATAAAGAAACAGAAAAGAAAAAAGAAAAATATGTTAACAGGTTGAATCAAAACAAAATCTTTTCCATAATTTGCTACCAATGTCATCTTTCATACAGCTACCATCCCACATATTATATCTGTGGCTTTCTGCCACGTTTTTGGTTCTATATTTTCTCCCCCTCATTTCTTTCAATGAACTTGTATTGAAAATGCTGACTTTCGGGGGCGGGGGCAAGATGGCGGTGACCTACACTGACGCATTTTGAATGCGGGAAAAAAGAGCCATAAAAAACACAGAGTTATTGGACACTGTGCAAAAACTGGAGGGGCTAGACACACCTGGGAACATTCACAGCTCCCAAGGGACTGTTAAAAGTCCTAGGGAAAGGCTCTCCCCCCAACTCTCGCAGACATGGAAGCCACTAAATCTGGGATTCGGAAAATACCATTTGGAGAGGTGCCTGGTAAGATCGACCCCCAACTCACAGCAGGCAGAATCAAAGGCCACATGGCGATCGCCCACTAGCCTACTGGGCTCCCCACACCTCAGGAAGACCTTATAGCCACTTAAGAAACTTTGCGGGATAGTGGATGTCTTAGCAGGAAGAAACAGGGCGCTCAGCGGGTGGTCAGCAGCTGCTCGAGACGCGGAGGTTCCAAGAGAGTGGGAAGTGGGTGGGCAAAGTAATCAGGGTGGGAAGCAGGCTCAGGCGGGTGGGAGGGGCCAAATCCCCGCATACCCATGGCAGGGCAACTGGGTAGGGAGCCCTGCACAGGCGGCGGGCGGGGCCAGGGATCCCCGCACCCACGGCTGAGCTGCTGGGGAGGGAGGCCCACTCAGGCGGCAGGAGGATCCGGGGCTCCGTGCACCCACGGCCGAGCAGCTAGGGAGGGAGACCCACTCAGGCGGTGGGAGGGCCGGGGCCCCGCGCACCCGCGGCTGGGAAGACAGGGAGGGAACCAGGCACAGGGGTCAGGCCTGTGGTGAGAAGCCTAGTGAGAAACCAGAAGTCAGGGGACCATAGCTGTATTCTGGAAAATCCAGACATATTAGGTGTGGAGCCATACCCTGTCAGCCTCCATGACAACAAACAAAGCCCACAGAATCTGTGCCTGGGCAAACAGGTCCATTCCATCAGAACCATTACAGGCTGATAACTCAGAGTGCAGCATAGAGAAGTCTGAATTGGGAGCACTGAAAAAATCCCAGACCATTACTCACAACCTGGGAATAGGCTGTACCAGCTCACAGTGCTTCAGGCGATTAAAACCACAGGGATCCTGAGATCCCCCTGTAAGCAATGACAGATAGCCAAGTAACTCATCCCCTGCACCAAATCATCCCCTGTGGATCCAAGCACAGAAAACGACAAGAACAGACAGCTAAACGCATCCAATGGCCAAAAGTCCAAGAAAAAATAGAAATCAAGGAATTATGATGCCAACAAAGCAGAATTATCCTAGCTCATTCAATTCAGATGACCTCACTCCAACAGTAACATGAAAACGATGACAATTCTGCATTATGGAAAGTGATAGAGTCCCTTCAAGAAGAACTTAAATCTATGAAGGAATGCAAAGAAGCCACAATCTTACAAGTCAAAACAATGAACAACACCATTAAAGAGCTCCAAGCCAAGGTGACAGAGCTTGAACAGCAAAAGGACAAAACAATGAAAGATTTTCAGACAAAAACAAACAAGCTGGAGAAGGAAATGTACAAAATGAACAAAACCATACAAGACATGAAAATAGAAATAGAAACAATAAAGAAAACACAGTCAGAGTTAAAAGAGGAAGTGGAGAATCAAGGGATGAGAACAGGAACTATGGATGTGAGTATCAAAAATAGGATGCAAGAGATGGAAGACAGGATCTCAGGCATGGAAGATTTGATGGAAGAAATCAGTACAACATCCAAAGAAAATGAGAAGGCTAAAAAATCTCTCACCAACAACATCCAAGAAATCAAGGACTCAATGAAAAGACGGAACCTAAGAATTATAGGTATAGAGGAAAGAGAGGACTCCCGACTCCAAGGTCCAGGAAATATCTTCAACAAAATCAAGAGGAAAACTTCCCAAACCTGAAAAAAGAGATGCAAATAAAAATCCAAGAGGCTTACAGAACACCAAACAGATTAGATCAGAAAAGAAACTCTCTCGCCACATAATAATTGAAACACCAAATGTACAGAACAAAGAAAGAATATTAAAAGCTGTAAGAGAAAAAGGTCAAGTCACATACAATGGCAGACCCATCAGAATTACACCTGACTTCTCATCAGAAACTTTAAAAGCTAGAAGGGCCTGGACAGATATCCTACAAGTCCTGAGAGATCATAGGTGCCCAGCCAGACTACTTTACCCAGCAAAACTCTCTATCAACATAGATGGAGAAAACAAGATATTCCATGACAAAATCAAATTTAAACAATATCTACCCACAAACCCAGCCCTACAGAAAATCCTAGAAGGAAAATTCCAACCCAGAGAAGAAAACTCCACCCAAGAAAACAAAGGGAATAGAAAACCCCTCAGCAACTAAATCAAAAGAGGCACAGGACCACCACCTATACCAAATTAATGGGAAATAACAACCCCAGGTCACTAATATCCATCAACGTCAATGGACTCAACTCCCAAATAAAAAGACACAGGTTTACAGAGTGGATCCGCAAGCAAGAACCTTCCTTTTACTGTATACAAGAGACACATCTCACTAACAAAGATAGACACTACCTCAGAGTAAAGGTCTGGGAAAAGGTTTTCCAAGCAAATGGACCCAGGAAGCAAGCTGGAGTAGCCATCCTAATATCAAACAAAACAGACTTCCAACTGAAGTTAATGAAAAAAGACAAAGAAGGGCACTATATACTCATTAAAGGGAATATTCATCAAGAGGAAATCTCAATACTGAACATCTATGCCCCAAATACAAAGGCACCTACTTTCGTAAAAGAAACACTTCTAAAACTTAAAGTACACGTCGATCACAACACATTAGTAGTGGGAGACTTCAACACCCCACTCACAACAATGGACAGATCATCAAGACAGAAGACAAACAGAGAAATGTTGAGTCTAACAGAGATCAAGAAACAAATGGTCCTAACAGATATCTACAGAACGTCTCACCCAAACACAAAAGAATACACCTTTTTCTCAGCACCCCAAGGAACCTTCTCCAAAATCGACCACATAGTTGTACACAAAGATAGTCTCAATAGGTACAAGAAAATTGAAATAACACCTTGTATCTTATCAGACCACCACGGAATAAAGCTGGTCTTAAACAGCAAAAGAATCAACAGAAAGCATACACACACATGGAAATTGAACAGCTCCTTACCTGGATGACCACTGGGTCAGGGAAGAAATAAAGAAGGAAATCAAAGACTTCTTAAAATCCAACGACAATGAAGACACAACATACCCAAACCTATGGGATACTTTGAAAGCTGTGCTACGAGTAAAGTTCATAGCACTAAGTGCTTTCAAAAAGAAAATTGTGACAGCTCATATTAGTGAATTAACAGGTAAGCTGAGTGAATTGGAAAAAAAAGAAGCAAACACTCCCAAGAAGAGCAGAAGGCAGGAAATCATCAAATTAGGGCTGAAATCAACTACTTAGAATCAAAAAGAACTATACAAAGAATCAATGAAACCAAGAGTTGGTTCTTTGAGAAAATCAACAAAATAGACAGACCCCTAGCCAAATTAACTAAAAGGCAAAGGGAAAGAACCCAAATCAACAAAATCAGAAATGAAAAGGTAGAAATAACAACAGACATTGAGGAGACCCAGAAAATATTTGGGCATTACTTTAAAAATCTATATTCCACTAAATTCCACTGTTAGGCAGTGATACTACACCCCAGAGGAACAAGACGGAAGGGTCAGGGGGTAGAGCATGGGAGGGTGTGACTGGGAAGCGGAAAAAGAGGACAATATGAAAAGGATGTAACCTGAAGCAACAAACAAATAAATTTATTAACTAAAAAAAAAAAAAAAATAGCGCACGTGGCAGGACTGAAACACTGTGAATGGAATATAGGATACAGCAGTTCGGCCTGATTTTGCAGACCTCCAGGTGTCGAGAAGACGTGGAGCTAAGGTAAAATGCAAGAGAATTGTGGTGTTGGTCCATGCCTTTGACTTCAGCGGAGACGGGGGGGGGGGGGAGCACCGTAGAGTTGGTGGTCTTATGTATTCTGGAGTCATAGAGAGTGGGGTGGTGAGGGTGCACACCCTTGGTCCCACCATTCAAGAAGAGTACACCCTTGGTCCCAGCACACTGGAGACAGAAACGGGCAGATCTTGGAGCTCAGGGTCAGCCTGATGCAGGGCAAACTCTAAATAGAGAAAGACTTCGATCCAGGAGTAGTGGAACACATCTTTGATCCCTTCAGATGGGAACCACAGGTCTCTGATCCCAATAATTAGAGTTCAGAGACACACACATGGGATTTGGAGGGACCTAGGTTTGGAGTCTACTTACAAAAGGCCTTCTCGATGCAGGCAAATTGTCCTTTGGGATCTCAAAATATATACACTGGAGCTGGTTTAGCTCCAAGGTGACAGAATGATTTCTTCTTTAACCCGGATTGAAAGATAACGCTTTGTATGTTGTCGGAAGGCCAAATTTGCTTCAGAAGAAGTATTACCTAGCCCCCCCCCAAATAAAAAGAGGGCAATTGTCCCAGGGTTGGGATTGGGGCAGGGCTCTGTTCTTATCTTTCCAGGAGAATCGAAGCGTCCATTCGGGGAGCCCGGGGACGGCTCTACAGCTGAAACCTCAGCAGAGAGCAGAATCAGGCACCAAGGAGGATGAGTGACCCAGTTGATTCAGCCTGGCAGACTTCCTCAATAGCTGTCTCCATCGGGGACTGCAACCACGGCAATCCAATGTCGCTGGGACCATTCAGCTCTACACAATGCCCCGGCCAGAACCTCTGTGAAGCCTGCAAGATCAGCTTCTGCCTACAAACTTCTTAGGTCATCTAAACAGCTGAGAACAGAAGGACTGAACATAAAAGGAGTGTACTAACATTTTTAACCATTTTTCCATTTGGGTTCGGGCCCCAAACAGGTTTACTACGACCCAAATCAGGAGAAAGTCACTTTAATAGAGCAACATCCCATGCCCAGAGGGTGGGGAGGGTGTTTCTCCGCCCTTCTTTTTGCTTATTTGAAGGATAACTGAAAACTCTGATATTTAGGGGAAGAGATTACAAGCTGAAAAATAGTCCTGTTAATGGGTTTTGGAAGTTAGCCCCAGGGACTTCCTACTTTTCCTTTTCTGTATCCTTCTTCCTCTCCTATGTAGGAGTGCATAGGCTTGAGAAAAATGAGACATAGACATAGCACAGGAAGGTCCAAGAAGAAGGGGCAGATTATTGAATATGCCCTTATACCTTTGTATATTGATACAAAATTAGTAGTATATTTGGCTAAAGTGGTATTGACCATTGTTTATTGTGCAAAAATAAGATTGTATTGGATTACATCGGTATTGATCTTTGTATATTGATACAAAATTAAGATTATAGTTGGCCACAATGGTATTGACCCTTGTATATGGACGTAATATTAAGATTGTATTGGGCTACATAGGCATTGATCTTTGTATATTGATACATAATTAAGAGTATATTTAACCACAATTGAATAGATCTTTGTATATTGATACAAAATTAAAGGTAACGCTTCCTAATGGTATCATACCTGGAGATACTTAAAAATAAAATGTGAATCTCTGGCCTCTTGATACCAACCGTCTAAAACTATCTAGGATAGTTAGGATAGTTAAGTAAAACAAACTCCTAGTCATGCAAACATGTCACTTTGTTAGCTACTATGACAGTCTATCACAGATATTCTCTAAACTACCCAGTAATCAAGTTGTTAAGAGACAAGCAACATTTGCTTATCTAAATACAAGAGATGGATAGGGCATCTTCAAACACCCCAAGAGATCTGCAGAATATGGCATTCAAAGATGTTATCTTAAATTAAGATTTTCTTTTCTTTTTTTTTTGATATCGAGACATATCAGCTCCTGACAGCACCCCCTATTCTACTCCAAGTAGAAGATAAGCATCGAAGAATCTCCAGTGTGAGATGGTTGAATTAGTGGCAAGACTATCTCTTGGCATGAAAAAACTCCTTGCTACAACTGCAGACAGACTGCTGTCCAAAAAGGACAAAATTTGGTAGCAGGGAAGTCGACAGCCTAGCTCTGCCAAGACAGAGTAGGTAAGTCCTTCATAATCCTTTCTCTACAATAAATGTCTGTCAGAGAAACAGGACCCAAAGGCTGAAGACTGATGCAGGAATGTGTGGAGAGAAAATGGGAACTGTCCAGGCAGTCACTGGTATGTCATTTCTTAGTTTTGGAAGCTGCAGGCCCTGCACTTCCTGTATAAGTAAGCAGATATATTTATCCCTCTCAGGTCTCTGAGGTGGTTGAAGAATAGACAGCTAGAGTCTCAGAGTTAACTTTTGAGTTGTTTAGGAATCAAGAAGGTGTTATAGATCTAAGAAGATACTTTTAAAATTGTGTTGCAAGTTAGTATGAATGTTGAGTCAGATATAGACCTTTAAACTCATCGAGATGGTTAGATAGTAGAATGTTAAAGTCAGGGGCCAAATATGTATAAACTGGACATTGGGAAGGTATACTGGACCATTTAACTCTCATAAATGTGGCATATTTATATCTGTTGTTTTGTATAGTATTTACTGATATGAGAAGGAACCATCTGTTGGACTGAAAGGGGAAGCTGCTGGGGGAAGAGGGTGGAAGGGCGGGATAGGAAGGGGGAATAGGGAAGGGTTTGTGACTGAGATGTAACTTGAAGAAAAAAAAATAAAGTATTTAAAAAAAAAGAAAATGCTGATTTTCCTCATAACTTTCAACAGCTTTCTTTCATCTCAGAATCAGTGATCTCTAGATAGAATTAAGCATTATCTAGGGATACATTTATTATCTGTCTGTTAAACTGGTTTTAACTGGACACATTAAGTTGTACACATTATATGTGGAAAGTTTCTCTAAAAATTGATGTGTGAATGTTATTTCTTTCTTCATGAAAATTAAATCAAATAGGTAAAATAGTCCCTTATGAATTACACAATCACAATGGATGAACAATGTCACAGCTTTCTCTTGTGTGACTTCATTCACTGTCAAGGAGGAAGTAAGCCTTGCCTGGGTGACTGTGCCAACATATGTAATATTTCCAGAGGCTTGAGGGAAACCATCAAGTTAGACATGTCTCCACTCACCCACTTACCAGCTTCCATCTGGACTAAATCTTGCCTTCATTGCTTGGCAGATGTCCCATAGTGGGGGATTTGCTTGAGGTGAATTCATAATTATGGGATGGAGCACTGGACTTCAGCTGCACTGATGGAGATAATGACAACCGTGGTGGTAGGGAGAAGACTTACAGTGTAAGCCATGACTGAAATGATTACTCATAGTGTTAGCACTGGAATATTCCTTGAATAAATGGTCATCTTAGGTAGAGTCTAACGTGGTTGTACTTAGCATGAAGTACTTTGGTTATAGGAGCCATATGAAAACATTTAAGTGAGTAATACGGCACTTAGACTGGTAGTTAATGTAAACTGTCTGTCTAACAAATAACTTCCAAAATGCTCTTGAGTTAATCTTTGGTGTTCATAAAGCAAAAGCTTATTGAGGACAGGAACTAAGTATTGGTAGGGATGGTCATGAACTAGATTGTCTGAAATGAGATGATATTAAATAAACCATATAGTAAATAAATGGACAAAGCAGAGCCAAGCTCTTCAGAGAGGAAGAGCACCCAGAACATGGCAATGAGCCATCACTAATAGCCCATAGATGAAGGTATCTGCACAGAAGAGAAGAGGAGCACTACTTCTCAGCTCCCTAAGGAATGTCCTGACCATAATGCCCCTCCTACTTTTAGGGAGATATCCTTATTTGGCCCTACTTGAAGGTCTTCCTTATGCCCTGGAGGTTGGGACTCAAATTAAAACATCACAGACCTCCTTATGAGGCTCTGACTCAAGGGTACTCTTGGAAAATCTGCTCTGCACTTACTCAGGAATAAGATAATCAGAACAAAATAAACTTAAAAAGTAAACAAGATTTGGTGGGCTAGAGAAGTTGATGGCAGATCTAATTAAAAGCTTCTTCCTACTACTGATAGTCAAAGAATGGTATGGATAAATGATAAAAAAAAGTATTAAGTCCTCTTTTTCTTTGAAAAATTAACTCATACATGGCCACTATAGTGTCATATGACCAAGGAACAAAATAATGCCAAAGTTTAGCCATAAAATAAATTCTACAAATATAAAAAATATATAAACATTATATTATGGCAGAAAGTGAATAATAACTACAGAAGTTTTAGTTGTAAGTCTTTCCTTGGCCTAATGACAGTTAGCACTCTGACTATTTAAAAGTTGATAATACACCACTTAGGACATCACAATCTGCCTAGGCTGGCTTGGAGGTTTTCTTTCTGTCTAATGTCCCGAGGACAGGTTGTCATACTTTGGCAAAATATGCCTCTAGAGTAATAAAAGTTGGATTATAGGGTTTATGAGGGGAAATGATTGTAAAAGATAACTGTTCTGTCAAGGATTGTCAGTGATGACTAAACATGACCAAGAGGAAGTTAAAACATGTGTGTGAGGACAAAAATGATATAATCTATGTTTTGGAACAACATGAATCTATCCCTGCCTACTAAGTTCTGTATAAATAAAGCCTGTTAGAGACACAGGTTGTCAAAGTAGGCCAAGCCATATGGTGAAGTGCTTGCTCTCTGACCTACCTCTCATGAAAGGAAACTAAAAGGAATCCCATGTCTTTCTTATTCCTTCCTTACTGCTCTTGTATCAACCTTTGTTCATACCCTACCCTGGACTCAGAGATGGATTCCGGAGTACAATATTAGATAAACAGGGCACACTGATCACCCTAGGCTAAAATATAGCAGTAGAATATTAGCGGTGTGATGTCCATGAGAAAAATAGCTCCATGGAACCAGAATTTTAAAAGGTTCACAGTAGGATCAAACAATATTATCACTAGGATGTTAAGTTTATAGACTTTAGAACTCTCAATTTTTTTGAAAATTAATTTTTAAAATATGTAATACTAAATGGCTGAATTTTGTCCTTTTATTGAAAAAAAGGTATTGGTTTTTTTGGGGGGGAGGTTGTTTTTCAAGACGCGGCTTCTCTGTGTGTAGTCTTGGCTGATGTAGACCTCACTCTGTAGAACAGGATGACCTTGAACTCAGAGATTCACCTGGTTCTGCCTAAAATGTGCTGGTAGTAAAGTCATGTGCCACCACTTCCAGATGAAAATAAGTTTTAAAAAACACAATATAGATCCAACATGGCAGCAGCCTGAATGGACCCATTTTGATTGCGGGGAAAACAGCTATAATGCCACAGAGTTATAAAACACTGAACAATAATCTGAGTACCACCAACCTTCTTGGTTTCACCGAGCAACCCAGGGACCAATAAAAACCCCTGGGTAGGACTCTCCTCCCCTCTCTTGGATACTAAGAAAAAACAGACCAGGAGGATCCACATGGAAGCCGGGAATCAGAATCTGGGAATCAGGAAATGTTACCAGGAGAGGGCAAGGTAAGAACCATTCCATTACCCAGCGACAGCTCCAAACCCCCAGACAGGGTTACTCCCCAGCCTCCTGGGCTCTCAAATCACATGCAGGCTCCCTGGTTATTTAGTGAAGAGTTGGTGGAGCCAGAGTGAAGCCATGGGAGCTGGATGCTGTCTGGGAAGTCACACAGCTATATGAGCAGCTGGGGCGCAGAGGGCAGGGAGCTCACACAGGCATTTTGGAAAGTGCAGGCATATTTGTGTTTCCCCAGAGGGGTGTTGGACATACATAAAGCCCCTCTATTGGATTTACAGTCACTGGGAAGAATTCTGCAGCTAGACAGAGCAGTGGGATACACTTCAGGCAGAAGGCTACTCTGCAGCTACACTGCAGTATTCTGGAACTTGGAAGATAGTGGCCCCAATAGCCAGTCAGCTCCACACTGACAAGGGTGGAGCAGGGAGAGTGGCAGAAAGGTGGGCAGCCAGGGTGGAAAGCAGAATTGTTCTCCACAGGTTCCAAGCCCTGGGCAGATTGTGGGGTTTGTATCAGACCCTTTTGCTAGTGCTGGCCCTTCTGGCGGAAGCCAGATGTTCAGCATAACAGTGAGGTTTTGGCTTGGGGGACACTGCTGGACTCCCTCCACATTGGAATCGGAGGATCCTTTCAGGACTCCAGCTGGCAGACCCAACCCTCAAACTTGGGACCTACGGAGTCCACAGCATCTGTGCTTGGACACACAAGTCCATAACAGTAGAGCCGATACATGCTGAATACTTAGTTTGCAACATAGAGAGCTCCTACTTGTGAACAGTGAAACAATTCTGAGCCATTCCTCATTGCCTGGGAGTGGACTGTACCATCTCACAGTGCTTCTGGCTATTAGATCTACATTGACCCTGAGAACCCTCTGAAAGCAGCTGGGGAGAACCACAAACATGGTCCCAATACATATGCTGCAGGGGAGCTACAAGCCCACCCAACAATCTTCGGCCTGCCACCCTGCACTGTCTTCTACACAAAGACCAGTTGGATCCCAGGAACCTACAGGAACACATCCCATCACAACCCTTCACATGAGTCCCCAATTGGGACAAACAGGAAGAGGTGAGCTCTGGAAGAAACTGAGAACCTCCACACAAGACCCCTTCCAGTCTGTGGAAAGCTACAGATCACCAAGCGATATGACTGCTACACCAAAGCGCCCCCTTTGGCACCAAACACAGGAGGCACCAGGAACACACAGCTAAAAACCACCAAATGGCTAAAGGTCAGAGAAAAAACAGAAACAACAGAAGTAAGGGAGATATGACCCCAATAAAACACAACTATGCTAGTACAGAAAGCCCTGACCACTTTACTACAGCTGAAACACATGAAAACTATGACATTCTACAGTCTGGAAATTGATATAGTCCTTTCAAGAAGAATTTAAATCTATGAAGGAATTCAAAGAATCCACAATTTTATAAGCGAAAGCAATGGAGAATACCTTTAGAGACCTCCAAGCCAAAGTGGCTCAACTTGAACAGGAAAGAGACAAGGCAATGAAGAATTTAAAAGATGTTTAAGATTTACAGGAAAAGACAAGAAAATTGGAGCAGGAAATGTATAAAATGAACAAAATCTTTCAAGACATAAAAATGGAAAGGGAAGCAATAAAGAAAACACAGCCAGAGATAAGTGTGGATGTGGAGAAGCAAGGGATGAGAACAGGAACTACAGACATGAGTATCAAAAATAGGATACAAGAGATGGAAGACAGAATCTCAGGCATGGAAGACTCGATGGAAGAAATCAGTACAACAACCAAAGAAAATGAGAAATCTAAAAAAGTTTTCGCACATAACATCCAAGAAATCAAGGACTCAATGAAAAGACAGAACTTAAGAATTATAGGCATAGAGGAAAGAGAAGACTCCTGACTCCAAGGTCCAGGAAACATCTTCAGCAAAATCATAGAAGAAAACTTCCCAAACCTAAAGAAAGAGATGCCAATAAAATCCAAGAGGCGTACAGAACCCCAAACAGATTAGATGAGAAAAGAAACTCCTCTCATCACTTAATAATTTGAACTCCAAATGTCAGAACAAAGAAAGAATACTAAAAGCTGTAAGAGAAAAAGGTCAAGTAACATATAATGGCAGACCCACCAGAATTACACCTGACTTCTCCTCAGAAACTTTAAAAAGCCAGAAGGACCTGGACAGAAGTCCTACAACCTCTGAGAGAATATAGGTGCCTAGCCAGACTACTATACCCAGCAAAACTCTCTAACAACATAGATGGAGAAAACAAGATATTCTATGGCAAAATCAAATTTAAACAATATCTACCGACAAATCCAGCCCTACAGAAGTTCCTAGAAGGAAAATTCCAACCCAGAGAAGTTATCTACAGCCAAGAAAACAGAGGGAATAGAAAACTCCATAGCAACTAAACCAAAAGAAACACAGAACCGCCACCTACACCAAAATAATGGGAAATAATAACCTCTGGTCACTAATATCCATCAACATCAATGGACTCATCGCCCCAATAAAAAGACACAGGTTTACAGATTGGGTCCGTAAACAAGACCCTTCATTTTGCTGCATACAAGAAACATATATCACTAACAAAGATAGACACTATCTCAGAGTAAAGGGCTGGGAAAGGTTTTCCAAGCAAATGGACCCAGGAAACGAACTGCAGTAGCCATCCTAATATCACACAAAATAGACTTCCAAATAAAGTTAATCAAAAAAGATAGTGAAGGGTATTACATACTCATTAAAGGAAATATTCATCAAGAAGAAACCTCAATATTGAACAACTATGGCCCAAATACAAAGGTACCTACATTTGTAAAAGAAACTCTTCTGAAAATTAAATCACACATCAATCCCCACACATTAGTAGTGGGAGACTTCAACACCCCACTCACAACAATAGATAGATCATCAAGACAGAAACCAAACAGAGAAATAATGAGCCTAACAGAGCTCTTGAACTAAATGGACCTAACAGATTTCTACAGAATGTTTCAGCCATACACAAAAGAACATATCTTCTTCTCAGCACCGCATGGAACAATCTCCAAAATCAACCAAATAGTTGGACACAAAGATAGCCTCAACAGATGCAAGAAAATTTTAATAACCCCTTGTATCTTATCAGACCACCATGGAATAAAGCTGCTCTTCAACAACAACAGAAACAACAGAAAGCCTATACACACATAGAAATTGAACAACTCTTTACTGGATGACTACTGGGTCAGGGAAGAAATAAAGAAGGAAATCAAAGACTTCTTCAAATTCAACGAAAATGAAGGCACAACATACCCAAACCTATGGGACACAATGAAAGCTGGGCTATGAGGAAAGTTCATAGACCTAAGTGTCCTCAAAAGGAAAATTGTGACAGCGCATATTAGTGAATTAACAGCCAAACTGGATGAATTGGGAAAAAAAGAAGCAAACACTCCCAAGAGGAGCAGAAGGCAGTAAATCATCAAACTTAGGGCTGAAATCCACAACTCAGAAACAAAAAGAGCGATACAAAGAGTCAATGAAACCAAGTGTTGTTTCTTGGAGAAAATCAACATAATAGATAGACCCTTATCCAAATTAACTAAAAGGCAGAGGGAAAAAAACACAAATCAACAAAATCAGAAATGAAAAGGGAGAAATAACAACAGACATTGAGGAAATCCAGAGAATATTTGGTCCTACTTTAAAAACCTATATTCCACCAAATTTGAAAACTTAAGTGAAGAGGACAATTTCCTTGGTAGAATCCACATACTGAAGCTAAATCAAGGTCAGGTTAAACAGCTCTATAACCCCTAAGGAAACAGAAACAGTCATTAAAAATCTCCCAACCAAACAAAGCCCAGGACCAGATGGTTTTAACACAGAATTCTACCAGACCTTCAAAGAAGAACTAATACCAATACTCTTTAAACTCTTTCACAAAATAGAATCAGAAAGAACACTGCCAAACTCATTCTATGAGGCCACAGTCACCCTGAATCCTAAACCACACTAAGACCCAACAAAGAAAGAGAACTTCAGACAAATCTCCCTCATGAACATAGATGCAAAAATACTTAATAAAATACTAGCACACCGAATTCAAGAACACATAAAAAGTATCAGACACCATGATCAAGTAGGCTTCATCCTAGGAATGCAGGGATGTTTCAACATACAAAAGTCTATCAAAGTAATTCACCATATAAACAAGATGAAAAAAAAAGCCACATGATAGTCTCGCTATGTGCGAAAAACGCATTTGACAAAATCCAACACCCCTTCATACTAAAAGTTCTGGAGAGAACGGGCATACAAGGACCTTACTGAGAAATAATAAAGGCAATATACAGCAAGCCAGTAGCCAACATCAAATTAAATGGAGAGAAGCTTGAAGCATTTCCTCTAAACTCAGGGATAAGACAAGGATAACCACTTTCGCCATATCTATTCAATATAGTTCTTGAAGTTCTTGCTGGATCAAAAAGACAACCAAAGGAGATCAAGGGGACACACTGTGTAAAATGAAGTCAAATTATCCCTATTTGCAGACTATATGATAGTATACATAAGCAGGCCCCCAAATTTCACCTGAGAACTTTTGCAGCTGATAAACACCTTCAGCAGGGTGGCTGGATACAAAACTAATTCAAAAAGTCAGAAGTCCTTCTTTATGCAAAAAAAAAAAAAAAAAAAAACCAAATGTGCTGAGTAAGAAATCAGGGAAATAACTCCCTTCACAATAGCCACAAACAATATAAAATACATGGGGGTAATTCCAACCAAGCAAGTAAAGGACCTGTACAACAAGAACTTCAATACCTTGAAGAAAGAAATTGAAGAGGCCATCAGAAGAGGTAAAGGTCTACCATGTTCATGGATAGGTATGATCAACATTATAAAAATTGACATGCTACCAAAAGCAATATACAGATTCAATGCAATGCCAACCAAAATACCAACACAATTCTTTTTATACCTGGAAAAAGTTATTCTTAATTTCATATGGAACCACAAAAACCCGGAATTGCCAAATCAATCCTGTACAATAAAAAAACACCTGGGGTATCACCATCCCAGATTTCAAGCTGTACTACAGAGCAATAGTTGTAAAAACAGCATGGTACTGGTATAGAGACAGACATCTGGATCAATGGAATCAAATTGAAGACCCAGAAATGAACCCACACACCTAGGGGCACCTAATTTTTGACAAATAAGCCAAAACTGCACAGTGGTAAAAGGACAGCATCTTCAACAAATGGTGCTGATCCAACTGGATGTCCACATGTAAAAGAATGAAATTAGACCCATACTTATCACCTTGTACAAAACTTAAGTCCAAGTGGATCAAAGACCTTAACATAATGCCGGTCACACTAAATCTACTAGAAGAAAAAGTGGGAGAAATCCTTGAACTAATTGGCACAGGCGACAACTTCCTGAACAGAAAAGAAACAGCTGAGGACCTAAGATCAACAATCTATAAATGGGACCTCATGAAAATGAAAAGCTTCTGCAAGGCAAAAGACACTGTCATTTGAACAAAACGGCTGCCTACAGACTGGGAAAACATCTTCACCAACTCCACATCTGATGAGGGCTAATAACCCAAATCTACAAAGAACTCAAGAAATTAAATGCCAAGAAATCAAATAATCTCATTAAAAAATGGGGAAAGAGATAAACAGAGAATTCACAAAGGAAGAATTCCTAAAGACTGATAGACACTTGTTGAAATGCGCAGCATCCTTAATCATCAGCGAAATGCAACTCAAGAGGACACTAAGATTCCATCTCACAACTGTCAGAATGGCTAAGATCAAAAGCTCAAATGACAGTACATGCTGGTGAGGGTGTGGAGAAAGGGGAACACTCCTCCATTGCTGGTGGGAGTGCAGGCTTGTGCAACCACTATGGAGGTCAATCTGGCGATATCTTAGAAAACATGGAATAGCTCTGCCTCAGGACCCAGTCATACCACTTCTGAGTATACATCCAAATGACTCCTCACAGAATCATAAGGAAGTTTCCTCATCTATGTTCATGGCAGCCTTATTTGTAATAGTCAGAAACTGGAAACAACTCAGATGTCCCTCAACCGAAGAATGGATTTAAAAATGTGGTACATCTACACAATGGAATACTACTCAGCTATCGGAAACAATGAAATTATGCAATTTGCAGCCAAATGGATGGAACTAGAAAAGCTCATCCTGAGTGAGCTAACCCAGACTCAGAAGGATGCACATGGCATCTATTCACTTATAGTTGATTTTAGCTATACAGTACATGATATCTATACCACAACCAATGTACCAAAGGGAACGTGGACATAGACTTTTTCTTTTTCTCCTTGTCAATGAGACACTTATACCTAATGGTGCTGCCTTGTAGGTTCCCAGTGTATGAGGAGGCTCTTGGTCCTCATATGACTGCTGAACCTGGATGGGGGACTGTTATGTAGGGACACTCCACTCCAGAGGAGTGGGATAGAAGGGCTAGGGAGTAGAGAGTGGGAGGGCAGGAATGGGTGAAAAGAGGAAAGAGGACACTATGATGGAGATGTAACCTGAAGCAATAAATAAATTAATTTAAAAAAACTAACAAACAAACAAAAAACAAGAACTATTAAAAAAACCCACAATATATCCTTAATATACTTCCCCTTCCTCTATGCTTACCTGTTCCTCACACCTCCCTTCCCATCCAGATATAGCCCTTTCTAACTCTAAATAGGAACAGAAAAAGAGAGAAAAAAAGAGGCTTATTTGGAATAATAGGAAAATATAATAAGATAAAACAAAAACCAACAAATCTGAAATGAACAAAACAAGCAGAAAGAAAATGACTCAAGAATAGAGGAAAAACCACTCATTTGCACATTTAACAGCCACATAAAACACTAAGTTGGTAGAAATATTGTATATGCAAAGGATGTGTAGAATTAAATAAAACCAAAAAGGTTAATTTTTGAAAATTAGTAAGTCCTGAGAGGATATTATGATGTAAGAGATTTTTAAAGATATCATTGAGTTCAATTATCAGTTCATCACCTATTGATGGCAATTAAAACTTCCCAAATAAAATATATGTCAGAAGTGAATGGAGAGATCTGAAGAGAAACCTTCCATAACTTCCATATGAAAATCTTTATCCAGCAGATAATGGAAGTAGATGAAGATACCTACAGCCAAACATTAGGTGAAACTCTGTGTGTCCTATGGAAGAGTTAGCGAATGTGCCTGGGAGCTGGGAGAGTCAAGACCACCAAAAGATGACCTACATAGCCAATTAACTTGGACAGAAGGAAGCTCATAGAGACTAAACTACCAATCGAAGAACATGTGTGCGTTAGTCCTAAGCCCACTACACATATGAAGCTGATGGGTTGCTTCGTCCTCAAATAGATCCCCTAACAAGGGGAGCAGGAACTATCTCTGACTTTTACTCTGTTGTCTCCCTCTGGACTCCATTTTCCTAGCAGAGCTGCTTTGTCTTTTAAGTCAGTGGAAGAGGAGGTACTTAGTCCTGATGCAAATTTGATGTGCCAGAGTGGGTTGGTACTGGGCAGGGGCACTGTGGTGGAGTGGCAGGGGGGAGTGGTGATAGAGTAGGGCTGAGAGGAGGGTAGAGAAAGGGTAGTGATTGGAATGCATAATAAATAAATAAAATTTAAAAACAACAACAATAATAACAAAAACACAAAACAACAACAAAAATTAGAGTAGTTTTCTTCTCAAGTAAAACTCCCTTGGAGGAAATTAAAGTTTCATTTACAGTGTTTATCAGTTGGAGAGAGCTTCTGGGAAAGGGATGAGGTCATGTGTCTACTTCTCCTTATGAATCTATGACCCATCTGGTGCAGTCCTGCGCAGTTATTGTAGTCTCTGGGAACTCATATGTGGGTTGATCTTGTGGATTTTAGAGGGCCTTGTTTTCTTGGTGTCCTCCATCCCTCTGACTCTTAAACTACTCTTTCTGAATCCTTCTCTGTAGGGTTCCTTAGACTCTAGGAGAGGGATTTGATGGTTTTAGTGGAAGCTGAGCTGTCCAACATCTCTCACTCTTTGCATAATGTCTGGCTAAGGGTCTGTATACTTTCCCATTTGTTTCAGGAAGAAAATTCTTTGATGATGGCAGAACAGGGTGTTGATCTATTAGTGTAACCAAATGCCTTTTTATTGCTATATTTTATTTGATTTTTATTTTTAAGAACAGCAGTGTTTGGTTTTACTATAGGTCCCCATGCTCTCTAGTCTCTAGTCTTGGTCATACAACCTGTGTCAGGTATGAGAGCTGTCTAATGGATTGGACCTTCAGCCAAATCAAATATTGCTTGTCCTCTTCAAACTTTGTGTCACCATTACAC
This sequence comes from Lophiomys imhausi, assembly GCA_907164525.1. Lineage (NCBI taxonomy): Eukaryota > Metazoa > Chordata > Mammalia > Rodentia > Muridae > Lophiomys > Lophiomys imhausi. The sequence continues at coordinate 3,058,045 of CAJQZJ010032944.1, forward strand.
TAGCATATTTTTTGCACAGGAAATCATTGAAGATTAAAGGGGTTTGGATGGATTGGTGTTTATGTTTCTCTTTTGGTATCATCAGAATACCTTCATTTTACAGAGATATAGCACATAGACATGAGTGTTCTTTATAGACACCAACTTTATGTCTCTATGCTGAATGAGTTGTGTAGGTGTTTTTTTCAGTAATGAGGCCTTGCTGTCAGTTTGTGCAGAGCAACCTATAGTCTTGACAACAACCTGGGTTGCTTGGGAGTTCCATGGACCTTTTGGCCAAAAATTTAATTAGATGCATATTGGTCATAGTACTGGAATCTTCATTTGGTGACAAGAGATGGCCAGTGTGAGCTCTGTTTCTTCAATTATTTGATGATTTTCTTTAGTTCACCTTCATATATATATATATATGTGTGTGTGTGTGTGTGTGTGTGTGTGTGTATTTATGTATGTATATAATACATATTTCTTGGATATTTCTTGGCTCACCCCCCTACCTACTCCCTTCCTCTTTCCAACTGATCCTCCTGGTCCATTTCCCTCAACCAAACTTTTTTTTGTTAGTTTTATTGTTTTTCAAGACAGAGTTTCACTGTCTGTATTTCTAGATCCCCTGGATTTATTTTGTAGACCAGGCTGGCCTCAAACTCATAGAAATCTACCTGCTTCTGCCACTATAGTGCTGGGACTAAAGATATGCACCACCATGCCTGGATCCCACATCCAATCTATTGTATCTATTCTAGTTCTTTTTTTTTTTTTTAGGAAGATACATCTGCCTCACACAACATTGTTTTACTCTATACCTAACCTCTGTGATTCTGTAGATTGCAGTTTGTTTATCATTGAATTAACAGCCAATTTCTGGTATAAATAAATATATACCATAGGTCTCTTTCTGTTTCTGGGTTAACTCATTCAAAGGATTCTATATGCTATCTATATATCATCTATCTATCTATCTATCTATCTATCTATCTATCTATCTATCTATCTATCATCTATTTATTTATTTGCTCCAGCCATTTATCTGGTAATTTTATGATTTAATTATTTTAATGGTTGACTAATACTCCATTGTGTAAATGCACCATATTTTCTTTATCTATTCTTCTGTTGACAGACGTCTAGGTTTCCAATTTTTGGATATATAAATAGAGCAGTAATGAATATGGTTGAGCAAGTGCCTCTGTAGTAGGGTGAAGCAACCTTTGGGCATTTGCTCAATAATGGTATAGTTGGATCTTGAGATAGATCAATTCCCATGTTCCTCAGGGAACAGTCACACTGATATCCATAGTGGTTTTAGAAGTATGCACTCCACCAGCAATGGATGAATCTTTTCCTTGGACCCACGCACTCAGCAACATGAACTCTGAATTTTGTTACTGATCTTAGCCATCCTGATGGGTGAAAGACAAATTCTCAGGTAGTCTTTATCTGCATTTTTTTTTGATGGCTAAGGACTTTGAACATTTCCTTAAGTGTTTTTCAGACATTTAAATTTCTATCCTTGAGAATTCTCAGTTCAGTTGGGTGGCATCACATGTCTTTGATCCCAGAACTCAGGAAGCATAGGCAGGCAGATCTTAGTAGTTTTTAGCCAGAGAGGGTTCTCAAGCAGTCAAGGCTACACAGATAATTCCTGTCTCAGAAAAAACAAACAAGCAAACACAAAGCAAAACAAAACAGGAGAGAGAGAATTTAGAGTATTATTCCATTTTTTCAAATGGGTTATTTATTTTCTTGACATTTAGCTTTTTAAGTGTTTATTATAAAATTTGAATATTAACCACTTCTTGGATGCCCAGTTGATTTTTCCCATTCTGGATGCTGCCGCTTTGAATGACTATGTCCATTTCCTCTTACGAAGTTTCTTAGGTCATGAGTATCTATTTATCTATTGTTGATCTTAGTGTCCAAATGAATTCAAGAGTGTTCCCTACTTTCTCTTTTCCATATAGAGTCTTTGGTCTGTTTGGAATTTAGTTTTGTGAAGGGTGAAATATATGGATGTTTAGATTTTTCTACATGCAATCATCCAGTTTGACCACCACCATTTGTTGTTGATTCTTTTTTTTTTTCAGTGTGTATTTTTTTCTTTTTATGAAAAATTCAGGTATCTGTAGGTGTGTGGATTTATGTCTAGGTCTTCAGTTTGATTCTGTTTCCATTGATCAGTGTCTCTGGTCCTGTTACAACAGCAGGCTGTTTTTATTACCATAGATTTATAGCATAATTGAAATTAGTAATACTGAAACATCAATAATTCTTTTATTATTCATTATTGTTTCAGCTATCCTGTTTCTTCTTTGTTGTTGTTTGTTTTGTTAGTTTCTGTTTGTTTGTGTGTGTTTCCATATGATGCTAAGAACTGTCCTTTCAAGATTTGTAATAAGTCTTGTTGATTCCTGATTTTGAAGCTTTGAGCTTCTTTCTAACTGGAGGTTAGCTATGGGGTTGTTGTAAACAGCATTTAGTATGCTGAGATATACCCTCAAATTGCTAATCTCGCCAGGGTTTTTACCATGACAAGGTATTGTATTTTTATCAAACTTATTAAGATTTAGGAGCTATTTGTGCTCAATTTCATGATTTCAGACATATTCTCAATGTCAAGATTATTAACACATTTTTATTCCTTTTTTTGGTTGAGATATGAAGAGTTATCATCACCTTCTTACAAAAGAATTAAGATATGCTCTTGGATTTATATGGCACTTTGATAGAATATAAGACACAAAACTGTGTATATTACAATGAATAAAACTTTATTAGCTCTTTTGTGTAAAGTAGGGCTACTGTTTTTTTTTTCTTTATTCATTTTATATCCAGTCACATTGCTGAAGGTATTTATCAGTTGTAGGAGTTCTCTGGTAGGATTTTGGGGGTCACTTATGTATACTATCATATTGTCTTCAAATATAGAACTCTTGACCTTCCTTTCCTTGATCTCCTATAGTTGTCTTATTGATCTGTCTAGAACTTCAACTGCTATGTTGAAAAGATAACGGGAGGGTGGGCATTCTTGCCTTATCCCTGACTTTAGGGGAAATGCTTTAAGTTTCTCTCCATTTAGTTTTATGTTGGCTACCGCTTGCTATATATTGCCTTTATTAGTTTTAGTTATGGTCCTTCTATGCCAGCACTCCCCAAGACTTAGCATTTTGGATTCTGTCAAATGCTTTTTCAGCATCTAGTGAAATGACCAATTAGACAGAGAGCTAATATTGAAAACATATAAAGAACTCAAGAGATTAAAGACTAAAAAATCAAATAATCCAATAAAAAAGGGATATAGAGCTAAACCAAGAATTTACAAAAGTGGAATCTCAATAGCCAAGACACACTTGAAGAAATGCTAAACATCCTTAATAATCAGAGAAATGAATGACTCTGGGATTCTACCTCACATCTGTCAGAATGGCTAAGATTAAAAACTTAAATGACAGCATATGCTGGTGACACTGTGGAGAAAGGGGAACACTCCTCCATAGCTGGTGGGAGTGCAAACTTGTACAACCACTATGGAAATCAGTCTGGTGATATCTTAGAAAATTTGGAATAGCTCTACCTCAATACCCAGTAATATCACTCCTGGGCATATATCCAAAAGATTCCTCACAAAACCATAAGGATATGCCCTCAATTTTATTCATAGAAGCTCTATGTGTAATAGTTAGAAACTGGAAACAACCCAGATGTCCCTCAACTGAAGAATGGATTTTAAAAACTTCAGTACATTTACACAATGGAATAACTCACCTCTCAGGAAAAAAAGGAAATCATGTAATTTGCAACCAAATGGATGGAACTAGAAAAGCTCATACTGAGTGAGCTAACCCAGACCCAATAAGATACATATGGCATGTATTCACTTATAACTAGATTTCAGCCATATAGTAGAGGATAACTATCCTAAAATCAACAGACCCAAAGGAACAGGAACATGTACTTTGTTACCTGTTAGTAGGACACTTGACCCTAGCGGAGCTGCCATGTAGGCCCCCAGTGCAAAAGGAAGTGCTTAGCCCTCATGTGAGTGATGAACTGAAGGGGATGGATATGTGGGTGACTTTACCCCAGAGGAGTAGGATAGTTGGGAGAGGGGAAAGAGGGTGGGAAGGTGGGATCGGAAGGAGCGGAGGGAGGAGGCTATGATGGAGATGTAACTTGAATGGATAAATTAACATTAAAATAAACCAAAACCAAAACACCCCCCCTCCAAAAAAACCAAAAAACAAACAAACAAAAAACAAAAAAGAAACTATATTAACTCATCCTAAAGAGTAGGAATTCAAGATGGAGAAGTCATTAACTGGTAAGAATCTAAGAAAGATAGAAAATTGAATAGAGAGATGATAAATAAACTTTCCTATTCTTTTTTTCTACTATTCATTACCTCATAACTCAATTCCTTATGCAAATTTATTGACATAAATATCAATAAAAATGTAACACTGACTTTCTAGATATTTCCTAATCTAATAAATTTTACCTTTAAATTAGTGATAGCATCATTTCCCCTTTAGTTTTTCTTAAACTCCAATATTTGAGAATTTTATAGATGCATATAATGTATTTTCATTAAGTCTATACTCAACTAACAACGCCCCTCAACTCCATCCCTATTCTCTACCATTCTTCGCCTTAAGCTTCAATTTAACTATGTTTAAACTCACTGAGTCTAGTTGATGCTGCTTTTATGTGTATTGCTGTGGGATTGTCTACTGTATCATGTATAGGCTGTTGGGGCTATATGCCTAGAAATCTAACTCTCCCTTTCCTAAGAACAACCAATTGCCAAAAAGAAGTTCCTCAACTAGGGTTGGCATTAATGAAACCCACCTCAACCCATTACAATAGTTTGGTTGTTTGATTTGTACAGCTCTTGTACATATATTCAACCTCTATGAATTCACACATTCAACAGCACTGTCATATCTTGCAAATATTGTTTCTCTGCAGATATTCTCTCCCTCTGTTTCTTACAATTTTTCTGACCGTTCTTCTTTTATGATGCCTTGTGTTTGGAGGGGGTTTGAGGTCCGTGTTATATTTAGATAACAGCCCTCCACCATCTCTTATTCTGTGCATGTTGATTGATTATGATTAAAGTAATAGACATCTACTACAAAAAGAACCTCTTCTGATGAGACTTAAAAGATGAATTAATCAGTGGGGATAGAGATAAGAATTTGTGGGTAAATTTATCTCTACGCCCATTTACCAGAACAAGTTTAGGTTTTCTTCTATGACTTATTCCTAGCTAGCCAGAATATGTTTTCCCAGTTAATGATACAGGATTGAGTTCCAGATTATGGAACAGACTTTTAAATCTAATCAGGAAATGGTTGTTCACTCCCATAACATTCATTCCACTATTAAACAAGTGGACAAATTTTGCCAAACCAGTCATTATCATAGCCATTAGGGTTAGGACATAGCCATCCCCTGTTAGGAAACATAGAAACTTCTAGCTTCTAAAAGCTGACCAGAGTGGATAAAATCTCCCAGGCTGACACTAGCTTAATTTCTAGTAATAGATGTGAATGAATTTATTATTAGTGGAATAAAAATTGAGATTGTAATAGGGATATAAATGATTAGATTGAGGATAGTGAGTGAGCGGTTGTAAGGAAGGACGGCGATTATCCATCTTATGTGGCTGATAGAGGAGTAAGCAATATTTTTTTTGAATTTGGGTTTGGTTCAACCCCCCTTTATTTTCCAATACAAATAGAAATTATTGCAATTGGAAAAGTAAGATTTTTTTTCTTGAGTAGTTCATGAGTTTGATAAAGGATGGATAGTGGGGCATTTTTTTTTTTGTCATGTAAGCAGGATGAGGTATGTGGAGGCTGGTACCTTGGGTTACTTCAGGTAATCAAGAGTTGAAGGGGGCTTATCCTAATTTGATCATAACAGATATGAGGAATATTGTGAGCACTGTGGTATTAGTTTGTAGTTGGAAAGCTCAAGTTCCTAGTTGGTTAAAGTTAATAGTAATGGAGAATAGTAGGATAATAGAGGCTGCTGCTTTGGTAATGAAATATTTTGTTGCTGTTTTGGTTGATAATTGTGGTTTTTATTATTATTATTAATTAGGAGAGGTGTAATGGCCAATAAGCTTATTTCTAACAGAATTTGTATGAGGATAGGATTGGTGGTGAGTGTTGTGACTATAGGTCCTGAGATGTTGAAGTAGGTGATTAGGAGAGTTAGGGGGTTTATCAGTATGGGAAGGGTTTAAACCAATGTTTTTGGGGTATGGGCCCAATAGCTTAACTAATTGACCTTATAAAAGTTAAGATGAGGTGTAGAGATAGCATGAAGAATTCTGAATTCTTTGGTATAGGTTCAATTCCTATTGTCCTAGAAATAAGAGGTTTTAAACCTCTATAATTTACTCTATCAAAGTAACTCTTTTCCAGACATATTTCTATATATGGGTGGGATACTTGGTAAGAATATTGGTATAGAGATATTTCATATGCATATTGCTAGTGTTAGAGTGGGAAGAAATTTTTTCATAGTAGAGGTATTAGTTGGTCATATCAAAATCGTGGGTATGATGCTCGAATTCTTAGGAAAAGGATGGTTAACAGAAGTGTTTTAATTGTAAGGCTTGAGGTATATATTTCTGGTAGGAGGTTAGTGTGGAATGGACCTAGAAAAATAATGGATTACAGGGCATTTATTAGAATAATATTGGTGTATTCTGCTTTAAAGAATAAAGCAAATGGGCCGGCAGCCTATTCTACATTAAATCCTGAAACTAGCTCAGATTCACATTCTGTTAAGTCAAATCAGACCTGGCTAGTTTCTGCTAAGATTAAGATAAATCATATAAGGGCTAGGGGTCAAGTTAGGATAATTAGTCATATGGGTTCCTGAGTTGAGATTAGATTTTGTAGAGAGAAAGATTAATAATCTAATGACAGGATTATTTTATGTTTTCACCAATAGGGTTTCATCATCAAGAACTAAAAGGTGACGAAGAGAAGTGACAATAGCATATGTTTAGAAGTGTATATTGGAATCCGTTTACCAACGAGTCAAAAAGTAGTGATATATTTCTAAAATTGTTCTTTATTTGGTAGCTTATGCTATCTGGGATAAACATTGTCCCTTGTTATTCGGTAACCACACACACACACACACACACACACACACACACACACACACGCGCGCGCGCGTGCACGTGTGTGTGTGTGTGTGTGTGTGTGTGTGTGTGTATACATGTACATGTATAAGAATCATCTATAAGCGCAGGTTTCCACTTCATGTTTTAAAGATCTTTAGTGTTATTAATCCCTCTCATATACACTACTCTACTTTGCCTTCTCATACCCTCCCAATTCAGTACTTCCTGTTCCATTAGTCCTCTTTCTCCTTCATATCACTTGTATTCTATCATTCTTCATTTGAAGCCACCCAAAATCCCAATGTCAGTTCTAGTTTCTTGTTTTCTATGGACATTCTAATTTAAATACACATATCTAAATACTCAAAGCTAACATCCTCATATGAAAGAGAACATTCAGAGCTTTTCTTTCTGGGCCTGGGTTTCCTCACTCAGAATATATACAGCTCTATGCTTTGAGTCATGAGTTAATAGTCTAATTGTTCTTAATTACAGAATAATATTCCATTGTGATTATGCACAGCATTTCTATCATTCATCTGTTGATAGATATCAAAATTGTTTCCATTTTTATGTATATTTTGAAAATTTTAATAATTTGAATAGTAGCAATGGACATAGTTGAACAAGTATCTTTGTAGTAGAATACAAAAATCCTTTGGACATATCTCCAGGATGATATAGCTGGTTCATATAGCAAATCTCTTTCTAGTTTCTGTGAAGAATGACCACATAGATTTCCAAAATAGCTGCACCAGCTTTTTCCTCCCAGTGACAGTGAAGAAATTCTTCCATTTTCATGTATACACCTGAGCATTTATTTTCTTTCCTTTTCGTTTTTGGAGGAGTCTCTTAGTCATTTTGACTTGGTAAGATGGAACTTTGTTGCAGATGTAATGTTGTTGTATTTGGCATTTTCCTGGTGGCTGAGGATGATGAACATATTTTAAATGTTTTTCAGCCATGTGTATTTCTTCTTTTGAGAACTCCCTGTTTAATTCCATGCTCCAAATGGAATTGGTATATTTTTTCTTTGTTGTTTAGCACAGTGTAGATACCAGCTATCTGTCAGATGTATAACTGACAAAGATTTTTATTTATGATTTCTTGATGATACTTTTGAAGCAAACAAAAAAAATTTAAATTTAATGATGTTCACTTTACATTTTTATTTTGTAATTTAAAAATAATATGTCTTGGCAGAGCAAGGCTGTCGACTTACCTGCTTCCAAGTTTTGTCCTTTTTGGACAGCATTCTGCAGTTGAAGGAAGGGATTTTTCTTGCCCAGTGACAGGCTTGTCACTAATGCAACCATCTCCAAATGGAGGTTCTTCCATTTTCATCCTCATCCTCTGCTTGTAGTAGAGTACAGGGTGCTGTCAGGATCTGACATGTCTCAATATCAAAATATCTTAAGTTAAGACACCGTCTTGGAATGCCGAAGTCTACAGATCTCTTGAGGTTTTTGAAGATCACCTATCTATCTCCACATATTTGGATAAGCAAGTGTTCTTTTTCTCTTAGCAACTTGTTTTCCGGTTAACTTAGAAAACATCTGTGATAAACTATGGTAGTACCTAACCAAATGACATGTTTGAATGACTACTAGTTTGCATCTCTTAATTATCTTAAACAGTTTGTGACAGTTGCTATCAATGGGCCACAAACACATATTGCATTTTTAAGTGTTACCTAGGTACAATACCTTAAGAAGGTTAACCTTAATTTTGTATCAATAGACAGGGTAGGCAAGTCCTTCACAATTCCTGTTTTACAATTAATGTCTGTCAGTGATACTGGGCCAAGAGGCTGAAGACAATTGCTCTAATACATGGAGAGAAATTGGGGACTGTCCAGGAAGCCAGTTGTCTGTCATTTCTTAGTTTTGGAAGCTGCTGGCTCTGTACTTCATGTGTAATCAATTATATTTATCCTTCTTCGGTCTCTGATTTTATTGAAGACGAGATAATTATAGTCTCACAGTTAAATTTTAAGTTATCTAGGAATTAAAAGGATGTTCTAGGTCTAAGAAGATGTTTCTAAGTTGGTAATGCAAGTTAGGATGGAAACTGAGTTAAGTATAGACTTTTAAACTCATGGAGCTAGATAGATAATAGAATATTAATATCAGTTGCCAAATATTTATTTACTGGATATTGGGAAAGTATGTTATACCTTATCAATTTCATAATTGTGGCCTACTTATTAAAAAAAGAATTATGAGTTCTGGGAGAAGGGGGAGAGTGTAGGAGGGTGGGGCCAGTAGGGATGGAGAGAGGGGACTGTGATGGACATGTAACTTGAAGTAAGCATTAAAAATAATGAAATAATGTGTCATATTCATCACATTTTCTTTAGGTGTGATAATAATCTTCAAATTTTGTGACAGTGTTGTCTGCCCTGCTCTAGGTGCACACTAAATCACATTGTTTGTAATTCATGGTTTAAAATAAAACCCCGTCTTTAGGAAAACACAGACATACATAAATGCATGTGCATACACACATACAATATATGATCCTATGTATCATAGACTTGTAGTCCCTAAATATAAATTAATAAACAACAACTTTGTATTTTACACATGCTTTGTTTCGACAATTTTTATTTTAATTGTCTTCCTTCCTTAATTGTCAGTCCTGAAATATGTCTTTGTGATCTTTGTCCTTCACTTACTTTTTTTCTTTGGGTATATATTTGATTCTCCGAAGATTTTTTGTCATTTTCTGAAATTTCTCTATCTGAGTCCTTTCCTTCAGCTTGGTAGTAACTCAACAGCTATATACTTTTCTCTATATATCTCTGTCAGATATTTTGTCTGATATTCTTGTAGCAGAGATCTCTTAGTTGTGATGTAAGTCAAAACTCCATATCCATTTTATACTTTATTTAGGAAAATCACATCTAAGAAAGATTAGATATATATGTCTATGGCAGTTGATAGAATATCCATTAAATGCACAACCTTTACATTTATAAAAGTGTTCATTTGAATACATTATTATGGCTCAGTATTAGAATCAGACAATCAAAAGTATGTTCTACACTCTGATTTGACAGGTTTTAAGCAATGTTTTTTTGGTCTGGTCTTGACTCTACATTTACACACTTCCTTTGATGGCATTTGCAATGCATATCTTAATAATATTTACCTGAGGAGAAAGTATCTAAAGAGCAACATATGCACAGTATCTTTCCTTCCTATTTCTAAGTCCTATTTTAAGATAAATGAGTACAATCTATTAAACATATAATTTTGCTTTTAGAAGACATGCACAATTAAAATATTTCCTGTAAAGTACCATGGGAAGAGCACACCTCCAAAAAGGCTTTTAGAAGACATACACCATTAAAATATTTCCTGTAAACTACCATGGGAAGAGCACACCTCGAAAAAGGCAAAACTATGATGATATATTGTTATTACAAATATCAACAGAATGAGCATCTTTCAAGTTGGTCTGGGGATGTCTGGATTTCAACTCCAAAGAGAAAAAGGAAGCTACTCCTGCTGAGGCAGTCTGGGTAGTATATTCAATGGTAAACTTAAAAACTGAAGATCAGCATCCAATAATACTGAAGTCCAATTGTCCAGTTAAACTAGAAAGATTCTACTTTGGAGAGACATCGAATATTTTTTTTATTCCAAATAAATCCTCATTGCAGAGACTTTAGCAAGACTTTGTGACATTATAGTTTGATAATTTGCAACTATTTCAATTTTCTAGATTAATTTTGTTCTACAGTTGCAACATCATCACAGTAAAATAATCCAAAAATTCTGTAGCTTGCTAGGTAATTTAATTTTCTTTTTTCAAACATGTATTTTTATCAATGAGATTACATAAATGATAGTATTTTTTAAAAATATTTATTTATTACTTCAGGTTACATCTTGATCACAGTGGCCTCGTTCCACCCCTCCTAGTCCAACCCTCCCACCCTCTACCCCCTATCCCTTCCATCCCATTCCTCTGGAGTGGAGTGTCCCTACAAAACATTCCCGTGCCGATGTTCAGCAATCATATGAGGGACAAGAGCCTCCTCATACACTGGGGGCCTACAAGGTAGCACCACTAGGGCAAAGTGTCTTATTGACAGTTTAAAAAGTCTATGTTCATGTTCCCTTTGGGGCATTGGTTGTAGTATAGTTATCCTGTACTATATGGCTAATATCCGACTATAGAGAATAGATGTCATGTGCATCCTTCTGCGTCTGGGTTAGCTCACTCAAGATGAACTTCTCTAGTTCCATCCATTTGGCTGCAAATTGCATGATTTCGTTGTTTCTGTTGGCTGAGTAGTATTCCATTGTGTATATGTACCACAGTGTTTTTATCCATTCCTCAGTTGAGGGATATCTATGTATATTACAAATAAGACTGCTATGAACATAGATAAGGAAACATCCTTGTGATTTGGTGAGGAATCATTTGGATGTATACCCAGAAGTGGTATGGATGGGTCTTGAAATAGAACTATTGCACGTTTTCTAAGATATCACCAGAGAGATTTCCACTGTGATTGTACAAGCTTGCATTCCTACCAGCAATGGAGGAGTGTTCCCCTTTCTCCACAACCTCTCCAGCATGTGCTGTCATTTGAGTTTTTGATCATAGCCATTCTGACAGGTGTGAGATGGAATCTCAGAGTTGCATTTCTCTGATTATTAAGGATGGTGAGCATTTCTTCAAGTGTCTCTTATCTTTTAAAAAACATGCCATGTGTAAATATTCAAGAATCTAAAGTTGGTAGCATTGCATGGCTTCTGGAATCAGCCTTTCTTTGTATATGGCCAAGGTCTGCCACATAATACATGTGAGGATTTTTCTGCCTTAATGATTTATATATCTGTAAATAAAGAGAAGATGCACTAATTATTCTTATTAAAGTTATTATATAGATAAAACATTTATTTAAATAAATGTAAGGAAAATACTCAGGATAAGGTAAATAATTAACAAATATTAGTAAGATTTTTTTTTCATATTATAAAGGTTTGGGCTTTCACATCTGGTTTCTTTTGTCATGACTTTGTATATTTTTTATTCACCTTTCTTTCATGTCTTCTACATGAGTCTTAGGTAATGGCCCTTAATCAATTCCAGAAAAATTAAGCTCAGGTGTAGTCTGTTGTCTTGTAAATCCCTAGCAACTCAATAGGTAGGTGGTACAATATTATGAAATAAAAGAATCAGCAGAGGTTTTGAGATTCATACATAAATTGTGAAGCATTCTTCTAGGCAAGCACACAGTATCCACCAGGGGGTGCCTGTATTGTATAGAATGGTGTATTTTGTTCAACAGAGAGAAAATTCTTAGAATTGCTATTGTAAAAGATGACTAAGTAAGTCTACACTTGATTATGACTTAGAATTTTGAGTTTGTGACTAATGCATAGGCATGGAACCATTTTAGAAGACTGAAGTCACACAATGAGGTTTCTGCGTAGTCATTATAGCATATTAAGACTTCAACTAGCTTAGAGATACTGAATTACAACCTCTTTTCCGCTGTCCTCCTTCCTCTGCAATGCAGGCACACACTTATTTATGTATTTGTCTAACATGGGACGCTCAACTCATTTATGAGTGTGCTTCTTTATTTAAACTGCAAGTTCCTAATATTTAGATTCCACTGTGATTTCTATTTTTTCTTTCTTGAGTAAGAAATATGTTGATGTTTTTCTTTCAAATAAAACAAAAATGTCATGTAGAAAGCATCAAACTGAACTTCTGTGCACTACTACTTTCTTCTATCATTTGTAATCTCTAAATCAATTAAAAGATTCTCCTGATTCTTTATAAAATACACGTTACTAACACACACACAAATATGTACACAGACACACATACACCACACATACACACACACATACACATACACGTACTTTCACATCTGTAGACTTTTGAAAGACAACACAGAATTATTTTAAAGCAGGCTTAAAACAAATTAAGAAGGACTGAGCTCTTTGTTAGTAATAAGCAATTATTAAAATGATCATTTTATGAAATTTAGAAGTTTAAAGCAACCTCTGCTGTAAGAGATAATTAATCAATTCTTTTAAGAATGTATGGATTTAAAATACTTTAAAAATCTTATTTCATTCATGTGATTACCATTCAAAATGAAGTTACAGAGAGTATCTCAATTTGTTGTTCATGGGATATGATCTCTCTTCATTTAAAATCACATTATACTCTGGAAAAGCTTCAAACTATCAGGTTAGCTTGTTTGTCAGATTGCTAGATTAATCCTTTAATTCACTGAAATATCTATTACAATTTTCAAAAGAATTGACTGTAATGAATTACAAAGCTAATCTTAGTAATTTATCACTCAAATGAGGTCATCACACTGAGCAGAGTGAACAAGACTTCAGCTCATCACCAACATTTTCTTTATACACAAGAAAAAAATGCATAAAAGATATATAAGAATATAAACTTTTTCTGTCATGTATTTAATGAATTAAAATATTCTAGAGAGCTACTGAATGACCAAACAATGAAAGCTTCCTTGTCGGCTAAACTTCCTAAGCAAACTCTTTTATTCTTCACAAAAAACTTTCCTAAATTGACAAAAAAGAACAAACTTTATTAGAAAATACTTCCTAGAAAAATGTAGAAACAGTTTTAAACAAAGTATTTTCTGAACTGTGGCTACATTTTATTAAATACCAACAATAGTGAGTGTTTATATATATTTTAAATAATATTGCTACTATTAACCTGAAATTTGTTGACCATATAAAGGCTCGTGTTATTTTTATATGTATATTTACCTAGAGTTCTTTTGTCTTTGAGAGGTTTAGAAAGAAATTCAGGAGTCTGCTTTATAAAATAGTAAGCACATAATTGAACATCTTCAATGAGCAAAAAATGAATAAACATGAAAAAATGGGACTAATCCTTGTTTAATCCAAAAAAATATATTTCAATATGATTGTAGGAATCAGATATATATATATATATATATATATATATATATATGTATATATATATGCTTGTACCTGAGCTTACACAGGTTTTGTGATTCTTTTCTGTTTGTTCCTTTATTTTTCATGTAGTTTATGGCAATTTTATTGTTTTAGTACCAAGTAACTGCTTAGACAATTGTGTCAACTTACTGTGGGATGCAATTCAGGAAAACAAATTCTTGATATACACAAAATTATAGGTAAACATAAGGGAAAAGAAGAAGAGCAGGTTTGTCCCCAAAGAATACTGTTGTTTTTTCAATATTTCAAATGACATTAAGAAAAAAAGGGCAGAGATTGTCTTGGGGATTTTATTGCTGGCATGAAGCAACATGACTGGAAAGCAAGGTGGGTAGGAACGGGGTTTTTCAGCCTACACTTTCACATTAGTGTTCATCACCAAAGGAAGTGATAACATCTCAAACAGGGTAGGGATTTGGTGGGAGCAACTGACGCAGAGGCCAAGGAAGGGTTCCGCTTAGTGGCTTGCTTCCCCTGGCTTGTTCAGCCTGCTTTCTTATAAAACCTAGGACCACCAGCCTAGGGTTGATACTATCCACAATGGAGGGGTCTCTCCCCTATTGATCACTAATTAAGAAAATCCCTTACAGCTGAATCTCATGGAGGTATAATCTCAACTGGGTTTAATAAATATTGTTTTTGCTTCCTCAGATGAGGGGTTGAGATGAGAGCCATTCT
>CAJQZJ010032944.1:3072880-3171399 GCA_907164525.1 Lophiomys imhausi
AAAAGTCCTCTCCAAGCTGACTGATTTAAATTGGCTCCTCTTGACTTCTGACTGAATTGCTCTGCTTGGAAAAACTACCTCTGAACTCTATGAACTAAACTTCAGTGACTGCACAAACTGAGGGGAACTGAATGGAACTGCAGGAACTCACTTGAGCTCAATGCATTCAACTAAAAGTCATGGAAGTCAAACCTCTGTCTCTCCCTGGGGGGCTCTTAAGTAGCCTTTCTATCCTGTCCTTGTGAGAGTTGGGGATATCATATCTCTAGGTCTTTGCATCAAATATTTCTTTGATTCTTCCCTTTGTCCGTTCCTCAATTAGAAGTCATTGGGATTAAAGGTATGTCTGTATTCCAGCCAGAGAGATTAAAGGTGTGTAGTAAGGGCATATCTGTATTCTAGCTGGATCACCCAGATTTAGGTCATTGGATTTGATCCCTTGCCAAATTAGCCATGTTGATAGATTAAAATTCCTTCCCAGAGGCTCCTTTGTCTCTGATTACTCTAGCTTATGTCAAGTCAACACACAAACAGCCAGTACAGGATAGGTCATGAGATGGAAGAAGGTCTTGGGTACAGTTGTAACAGGGATACTTGTTTGGTTAGAACCAGTTAATATCTTGGTGATTATGGTGAATATACAAATGACAAGTAACAAAATACATAGAAAATGATGTAACACATAAATAAAACTGAGAAAACATGAATAAGAATATTAGATTTTATTGTCAATATTCAGTTTTTATTTTATTGAAAATGCATTTTTTTTCTAATTACAGATCCCCTCCTTCTACTCTTCCCAATTTCTCCCTATTGCCAGTCCCATCTGGATCTACCCACTTTATTTATCTCATTAGAAAACAAGTATGCTTCTAAGGGATTATAATAATATATATATATATATATATATATATATATGAATAGTAATGTATGAAAAAAGAACAAACACATCTGAGTAGAATATATAATGTTTTCCACTCCTCCTACCAGAATAGTGCATTTTATATCCAAAATCAAATATATACAAATATATACCATATTACTACCTGAATATACTGATTTTATTTTTCTCAATAGCCCTTCTTCAATGTATCTTATAGTCCCTCCTATGAGCAGGGTTTGATAAATTTATAATGCTGAATCTCTGAGGTCATTTAAAAAAAATTCTCCTGTGAGTCACTCAGATCAGAGTTGTTACAAAATAACTATCAATCTCATATATTGTTTTAAAATATCTTTACACAATATATTCTGATCACAGATTCCCTTCCTTTATCTCTTACCAGATCCTTTCACCTTCCCATCCACTCAATTCCTCTTAAAAATAATGTGCTTACAACATTTGTATTTGAGATAATTTAGTGATATGTTATAAATTAACTTTGCCATTTCTGAGTTTTCTTTGACAAGTTTTTTTTCTTTTCTCTCTTTTTACTTGCTTCTCTGGTTTGTAAAAGTATTGCACAAGGTTAAATATGGATTTTCTATTTTTTTAGTCTATAATTTTGAATTAATGTCTTAATCCTTGTTCTAGAGACTAACATGGACAAATTTCACTCACAAATATTTTAATCATTTTTATTCTCTGAGCACTAACAAATTATTATTTTTGCCTCAAGCATGAAATTTCAGCTAAAATCTTAAGAAAATTTTACTCTTCTATATTTTATATCTGTTTTACTCAGTATAATAGCTTTGTCACATGAATTTCCATTATTTTATTCTTTTATAATTTGTTTATTGCTTAACAGTCCTTTTAAATCTTCTCTAGTTTTCCCTCATTTGGTATCATATTACCTGTCATGGTTCTAGGTTGTTCTGTGTTGAGTATTATTGACAGAAATTTCTGTCCAGTGCATCATTGGAAGGACATGACCCTACCTCTCAGTACCTGATTCTTTGAGGGTAATGTGTTTCTCTGGCTCCTTTAATGTAATTTATATTTTTTTTTTACTTTTAGTTTTCAGAAATCTAGTTATGATGAGCTTTAATGTAGATTGCTTAGGAAAAATTTTAGTCAGACAACGGTCCAATTATTGAATGTCTAAAGCTTTCTCATTCACAAAACTTGAGACCTTCATTATTAATGTGTTCACACTTTAGTAGCTTGTTTTCTTATGACCTTGAAATACTGTGATAATGCTATGATAATGTTAGATCTTTTATTTCATCTCCTGGAAAATTTTAGTCATAGAAAGGAGCATATGAAAGAAATATGGTTACTTTATTTAAAAATTATTAGTTTTTTTCAAATATTGTAGTCTGTATATATTTTCCAAGAAAACCAAAAATTTAAGCCTAAAGTTATTCTAAAAATAATTAAAACCCAATGGTGAATTTCCAACTATGTTTCAGGGAGTAAATTTATCTGTAAACAATATTATAGAATCTCAGAATCACATGTTGAGTTTTTTTAAATGTACCCAGCTTGAAAACTGTAAATTTGAGACATATCATAGAGAATGGGTCACACATACACAAACATAAGTACTATATTAGATATAGTAATAAATGAGAACTTTTTATGAACTAAAATTAAATAATATTATAGAAAAATGTGAACATGTCAATTGAGTGTATGCAAAGTTCCATTTTGCTTTTCTCATTTCTTTTAAAATTCAGTTATGTGTTGTGAAAGATTTCAATCCCTGTGTCATTTTTTTACAGGGGAATCAAAATGACAAACAATTTGTTCTATCTTCTGAAATGGATTGTTTACTTGTTGTTGCTGACTCTTCACACAGCTTGTCTTTACCATCCACTTCTGTCACAAGAGAAAAGTACCAAAAAAAAAAAGTATAGTAAGCCTTCCTGCATCAAATCTGCCTTCCTGAATTTCATCAAGCCTTACATCTCCATCACAATATTAAGTTAGTTTATTGAAGGAAATTGTTGTTTATTGTAAAATTTTGTCTGCAGCTTTCCAAAGCTATTTATTTATTGCTATTTGTTATTGGCTTTTCCATATCGTCAACAGAATGTTTATGGTTCGAGGTACAAACTGTACATTTTATTGCTTACAAAATGAATTTGACAACCACATTAATTGTTGCATGATCAGTAAGCAAATTTTCTACCATTTTTACATCCAAACAGGATAGCTTCTATCTTTAGATCATTTTTATTACATTTAATCATGATTCAGAAAATAATAGATTAGTATGAATATAACTTATTATACCCTTTCCTCTTAATATGAATCTTAAAGTTTTATAACTATTTATATTTATAATCCTAAAAGGCTTAGCAAAATACAATTTACATTGTGTGAGATATATCCACAGTGAAGTAGTTTACATGCATTATTGCAGATAGGTTTTTTGCTTATTATGGCAAATTGTATTCTTGGTTTCAGGTAGAGTTGAACCATCAGTGGTTCCGAGCATATAGATTGTGTTTGCACTCAGTTTTCTCTTCCCTTATTGTCTGAGGTTTCATGGCTGTTATAAATAGGAAGTAAGAATTTGATTTAACATAGCTGAGGATAGTTCTTTGCCCATTTAATATGCCTACTCCATTCATATTATCAAACCCCATTGTTTAGTAATGTCCATAGCTAAAGCACAAATTCCTAGCACTGTCAACCAGAGGATTCATGAACAAAACATAAATTCAGGCCATTGTGTTTATTAGGTAACTGTATTGTGAGATGTAACACAGTGTGTTTTCTCCCATTTCCTCTCTGCCAGAAACAGAAAACACATAGTACAGAGATCATTTTCAGTTAGGTAGCCTTAATTATATACACAGTGACTTAAAGTTGACAGAATGTAAATATAGGAAAAACCGGGTCCATAATGAACATGAAGTAGTAATATCTGGGCTGAAGTAGTCGCTTAGAATTTTATTTTACCTGAGCGAATACTGTATCTGAAACATTTTTGTGTGAGAGAGTTATTGCTATTTTGCATTTCTCTGTAATTTAACTCTGTAGTTGATTTTCATCTATATAAATTTGAGATTCCCAAGTAAATCCAGGATTCTCAAACCAGACAAAAGAATTATTCTCAAAACAAGAGAGTAAATCTGGTTACATTTTATATCAAGGTAAGTGTTTTTTAAATCAAAATAGTTATGTTTCAAATAAAAATGATTTCATGACATGTTTTAAAGATAAAATTATTATATACATGGAAGAAAACCTAGAACAATGTTTTCCACATGACCTCTAACCAGTTCCACAATAGAACACAATGGATTGAATCTGGGATGCTACTGATAATAATATTTAGGATAACTCAAAAGACAGTGAATTATTTCCCTACAGGTAGTTTTATTTATTCAGATTTTTTTCTTTCCTCATTTAATTTTATTTTTATGGCCAAGTAGAATGAGAAGAAAACAAACAGAGGATTAGCCTTCATTTAAGAGATTAAAAATATTCTTACAATTTTCTTGAAAATGAGTAGAACATGTAGCAATTTAAACCAATGTTTTTCAAATGTTATTTCTTCCAAAATATTTCATCTAATTTATTTTTAACACTCATACTTTATAGAAAGAGATGAACAGGAAGAGAAAATCTATTTGAGATTAATTCTTTATATGCAACACCTACAAATTCAATATTTACTGTTAATATTAAGATTGCATTGGGCCACATAGGCATTGATCTTTGTATATTGATACAAAATTAAGAGTATATTTGGCCACATTGGAATAGATCTTTGTATATTGATACAAAATTAAAGGTACCGCTTCTTAAAGGTATTGTACCTAGAGATACTTAAAAATGAAATGTGAAGCTCTGACCTCTTGATACCAACCGTCTTAAACCATTTAGGATAGTTAAGAAATACAAACTCCCAGTCATGCAAGCGTGTCATTTTGTTAGTTACTATGACAGTCTATCACAGATATTCTCTAAGCTACTCAGAAATCAAGTTGTTAAGAGACAAGCAACATTTGCTTATCTAAATACAAGAGATAGATAGGGCATCTCCAAAAACCCCAAGAGATCTGCAGAATATGGCATTCAAAGATGTTGTCTTAAATTAAGATATTTTTTTGATATAGAGACATATCAGCTCCTGACAGCACCCCCTATTCTACTCCAAGTAGAAGATGAGCATCAAAGAATCTCCAGTGTGAGATGGTTGAATTAGTGGCAAGCCTATCTCTTGGCATGAAAAACCCCTTGCTTCAACTGCAGACAGACTGCTGTCCAAAAAGGACAAAACTTGGTAGCAGGGAAGTCAACAGCCTAGCTCTGCCAAGACAGGGTAGGTAAGTCCTTCATAATCCCTGCTCTATAATCAATGTCTGTCAGAGAAACGGGACCAAAAGGCTGAACATTGATGCTGTAACGTATGGAGAGAAAACAGGAACTGTCCAGGCAGCCACTGATATGTCATTTTTTTAGATTTGAATGATGCAGCCCCTGCACTTCCTACATAATCAGATATATTTATCCCTCTCACATCTCTGAGGTGGTTGAAGAATAGATAGCTAGAGTCTCATAGTTAAATTTTGAGTTGTTTAGGAATCAAGAGGGTGTTCTGGATCTAAGAAGATGTCTTTAATAGTGATGCAAGTTAGTATGAAAGCTGAGTCAGATATAGAACTTTAAACTCATGGAGATGGTTAGATGGTAGAATGTTAAAGTCAGGGGCCAAATATGTATGAACTGGACATTGGGAATGTATGCTGGGCCATTTAATTCTCATAAATTTGGCGTATTTATTTCTGTTGTTTTGTATAGTATTTACTGTTATAAGAGAAGGAATTTAGTCCATTTTTTGGACTAAAAGAGGGAGCTGTTGGGGGGAAGAGGGTGGAAGGGTGGGACAGGAAGGGGGAGTAGGGAAGGGATTGTGACTGAGATGTAACTTGAAGAAATAAAAAAATAAAATATACAAAAAGAACCTTCAAAAATATTATTATTCCCAGTTTCCTAAGATACTACTATAGGTGTAGTATCCAGCTCACCACACACATCAATTCCCATCTTTAGTGTTTTGGGTAGGCCCGAGGAAAAGGTAATTCTAATGTAGTCAATTTTTATTCTTTCCTCATACCTAAACTGATGATGGCCTCTCTCATACACATTTGTGTTGATATTGTTTAGGACATGATGATCACTTCTTATTTACTACAGAGTTGCAAGATGAAAAATGGCATCATCTGCTTAAAGTGAGAGAACGTCTTACCTTGAAGACAGCATTTGAAATAATCACTCTTCTCATGTGAGTGGCGGCTGTTCCTAGTGGAGACAGGGAGGACTTCCCATAATGGAATTCCCAATGGAATGTAAGAAGACTAAGAGATGTAAATTAATTCTACACTCATATTCTCATAGCTTCAAAAATCTTTTGTGAATGGTGAAATTTTACAATTTGATTTTGGAAATTGGAATCTGATCACCACATCTATATTAGTTCCTAAATTTAATTTATTTTTAGCATAAATATCTGATAACTATGAAATACATATTAAATTAAGACTATGTCTGATACATGTATATAGCTGTTATGAGGTTTTTATGATCATTACAGATTGGTCATGTATTGTTTTATTTTGTCTAATGTCTATGTTACTATTAGTAATATAAACACTAGGAATCTAACCAAGTGGCTGGGGTCAGCCAAACATATACACTACTACTAGTTTACCCAAAAGTCCCCATATTCATTTCTGAGATGGATGTATCTTTAAGACCCTGCATATAAAACCTAGTTTCAAATGTGTGTGATTTTCTATAGTTTAACCACTCGTCATTCAGCTACACAACTCAGAACAACAGGAAGAGCAAAAACTGTAAGTCAAAAGATTTGGACAGTAAAATCTAAATAATGGCAGTTCAGTTCTAAAGAAGACCTGCCAGGGTGTAATGATACCATTACTAAGCTTCAGAACAGCACGTGGATAAGGACAGTGAAAGGAGCCCAAGGAAGGACAAATGAGATGCTTCCTTAAATTTTGGAATTCTTCTTTTCTTTCCCTCAAAAAGGCTTAACCACATACAGCTGTACAGTTTTTATTTTCTGACTTCCTTCTGTTTATTTCATCATATTAAGTCATATAAAACAATACTGATATATCATAATAGCAAAACTTAATTGTTGTAAGTAATACATTTATTAATCAAATAGAATAATTTCTAGTAAAATGATAACCTTGTCTATGTGAAGGCCAGAGTACACATGCTTCATTTCATTTAAAATTGATGAACACATGAATTGTAAGAAACAGCTTCATGTTCTTTTGTGTCATATCTGCCACAAAAACTGGTAAAACAAACAAACAAAAAACCAAACCAACCAAACAAACAAAAACCCCAAGCTTTCCTGTATGAGTTTGGTTTTGACAAACAGTATTAAGAAGGCATAAATTGAAAGGATTTATAAGTCACTATACTTTGATATTTTAATATATATATTTTAAATATTTGTGAGTGTGAGTGTGAGTGTGTGTGTGTGTGTGTGTGTGTGTGTGTGTGTGTGTGTGTTCATTGTATCCTTGCTTAATCATATATTTGGTGACAGGGTCCAGGGTTTGTGTTGGGATTTTAGCCTCAATCACTCCATTTTTTTTTTTTTGAGATAGGGTACTCCCAATATCAAATTGAGATAAAACACCTGGCATTTGCCATCTTCAATATAATATCTGACCACACACCCCAGGTACCCACCTCCTCCTGTTGGTGGTATCCATCTCCTCCTTCAGTGATGAGGTCACAGAGGTGTGCCTCTATGCTCAGTTTCTTCTGGTTCTGGAAATTTCAACACAGGTTTCCACAATTGCACAACAGACACTTTACCTGTTGAGCCATCTCCCTAGCTGTATTCGATAGACATTTTTATAAGCATCTTTGCATAACTTTATAGCACTATTCATCCCTTCACTACCACCACAGTATATGCAATTTGAGGTAATATAAATTTTTTTGTGATACATATTTAAGATTTTATGCCATAAGTTGCCCTTGTAGTTCTTTGTATCATTAACGTACAGGCTATGATTACCCCTAGATGAAAATTATTAAAAATCTCTTTAATAAATCACTGCAATAAACATTGGTTTCAGTTTCTCTTTTATTAATATTTATCCATTTACAATAAAGTACTTTTAAGAGAGTAACCAGTTTTATTTTTCCATGATCTGTGAGTTCAGTACGTGAGGTCTTCATCAATAGGGCATTCTGTCAAGTTTAGAATATTGGCAATAACCTAAAACGAAAGAGGTGTTTTGCAATCCTGTTTGCAAAAACCTCACAAAAATATAACTCATTACTTGTACTGGTATTTTTATTTGGTATCATATGATATCTAGATGATATACTCTTTCCCATCACATGGTAGCTTCAACAATACTTATTACATGCATTTATATGAATATACTTTAGGAAAATTATGCACAAGTAGGTTTTCATATAACTTTTCAAAAGGTTTTTAGTGTTAGTTGTATCACTTCTCATTCCATTATTCTCTATTAATTAATCCTGGATAACACTGTGCTTTCCCCTCCTTCAGTGAAGCACACACATCTAAAGATTCAAAGGTAAGATCCACAAGTGAGAGAAAACATCCTCCTGACATCCCAAAGTCTATTTTTAATGTTCTGCAATTCATTAAATACACTGTGCTTTCCATAAGCATATTCAATATATATTATATTTTTTCCAGCAGACAATATTTCCCAGATACTTTCTATGGTTCTAATGTTATGTCAACTTTTAAAGTCCGTGGTTCTGTTTGCATCTTTCTTATGTGTGCTTCACTGGACAGTAAGTTCAATAATCAAAGTCATTGGCTTGCTTGATTGGATCCCATCTATTCAGATACAGCACAATGAGCTGAGGCCTTCAAAACAGCATTAAAAATCCTCTACTTGTTCAGTTCTCCCTTTTCCAATATGTCCTTTGCATGCTTTGGTTCTATATGCTCTCACTAGGACAGAAAGCTGGAGTTTTAGTTTCCCTACTCTATTTTCTATCTACATCTGTATCTCCTCCACCTGTCAGTAGGCAAGGCAAAACAAAAAGTTGGACAATCAAAAGACTATCTCCATTTTCTTGGGCCTAAATCTTTTCTGGGTTGAGAGACAAGAAAACTTTTGGTCACTCTCAGCTTCTGAAGAGGCTGACCGTCACTTCCTGTTGTAGACAGAGTTGTTTGGTGTCTGAGTCATGAAATAGTAATGACTCCAGAGAGAGGTATGGATACATGAAGAGGGTTCTTCATGACTTTTAGCATCAAGAGAACACACTGCACAGCTTTCAGCCTGAAGTATGGCTCTTCTTGTGTAATTCTGTCTGTGACATATTCACTCATGAACGTTTCATGCACTGATTTCAACCAAGCGATAATACCAGAAATAAAAAACGATAAATTCATCATTCAGTGAGTGGTAGTTCAAAATCTTGTTTCTCCCAGTCCTCTCTATTACTCCTTTGATGGCTATTCTGTGTGCTCCATCCAGGGTTTATGGCTGTTGTGGACAGACTTGGATAGAGTGTACTTACTTTATCTTATCCAGAATTAGAGCAAGAACTGTCAGCTTTAAAGTGTATATATAACTGAGCTCTGATATTATATCATCTGGGACTGAAATAGGAAGCCACAGCTTCAATAGGATTATATATTTTAGGGGAAGCCTGTTTCGAGGCTTTGAAATAAAACGCATCTTGGGCTAATACATCCCTGTGGAGGGGAGCAAAAGCAGAGTTTTATGAATACTGCAGGTCAGTTGTAGCAATACAACAAAGGACCATCGTCTAACTCATTCTTCCATAAAATGTTGCCAGGCATCCAAAGTAACATCAGTCAGTTCATAGCTATATATTATCCATCTCATCTTCTGTCTTGGGTGCTTTGATGAAGAACACAATAGATGGAGGATTATTTCTTTATTAAATCAGAAGACTTCTTACAAAATATTTTGAGGAGAATATTAGTTTCCATTATTTTCTCAAGCATATAGTTCTTGAAACACTAAATTGCTCTAGGTGACATATAAGACTAAAACACAAACAAGCAAACAAAAACTACATGAAATTTTAAATGGTGTGTTGCTCTAATGCAGAATACTTTACATATAAGGTAAAAACTAAGGGCTATTCTTTGTACAAATGTTTGACATCTACTGCAGATTATACCCTATGAGCTTTTTATGGCATATCCCATGACATATACAATAACATGGAGTTATAATTCAAAGATGTATATACTTGAGAGGTCTGGATGCAGAGACACCTGTGAATGAGACATATAAAGCACATTTGTTGTTGCTGTGGGTTTTTGGTTTTTGGTTGGCCTGGTTTGTTTTTTCTTTGTGTTTCTACATGTCCCTTTGTGTGCATGAATCCCTAAAATCAAATAGAATTTTAGTTTTTAAGAAATCACAAGGAGTGAGAAATTCTGACAAAACTTTCAAACTTTAATCACTTTTTGAGTATTTTTCCACTGAAAATATATATGCATTTTATTATAAAGTGATTTTACCAAAGCAAATATATATGTAAATTTTGGTTAATTTGAGTCCACTTTTTTTTGAGTTCACTAAGTTTGAGTTCACGTTTACATCTAATTCAATAGATAGATTTGAGTGGGTGATAAAAAAAAAACTTTTTGGTGTTTGTTGTTTCTTCATTACCCCTATTAAGAACTTTCATATTGTTATCTTCAGAAGTAAACAATTTATCATAGGTACGTTTACACATTGGAATACTACTCAGCTATCAGAAACAAGAAAATCATGCAATTTGTAACCAAATGGATGGAACTAGAAAAGCTCATCATCAGTGAGCTAACACAACCCAGAAAGATACACATAGCATACATTCACTTTTAACTGGATTTAACCACATACTATTATAGGATAACCATACTACAATCAGAAGACCCCAAAGAACAGGAACAGTGACTTTTTAAAAAAATTATTTATTTATTACTTCAGGTTACATCTCCACCATAGTTTCCTCTTTCCACCCTTCACAATCCCACCCTCCTATCCTCTACTCTTGTCCCTTCCCTCACACTCCTCTGGAGGGGAGTGTCCATACATAACAGACCCCCACCTTCAGTTCAGCAGTCATATGAGGGCCAAGAGCCTCCTCATTCACTGGGGCATATAAGGCAGTACCACTAGGGCTACGTGTCTCACTGACAGGAAATAAAGTCTATGTTCATGTTCCTTTTGGTTCATTTGTTGTAGTATATTTATCCTGTATTATATGGCTAAAATCTGACTATAAATGAATAGATGTCATGTGTATCCTTCTGGGTCTGGGTTAGCTCACTCTGGATGAGCTTCTCTAGTTCCATTCATTTGGCTGAAAATTGCATGATTTCATTGTTTCTGATAGCTGAGTAGTAATCCATTGTGTAGATGAACCACAGATTTTTTTAGTCCATTCTTCAGTTGAGGGACATCTGGGTTGTCCAGTTTCTAGCTATTAAAAAAAGGCTGCTATGAACATAGATAAGGAAACTTCCTTGTGATTCGGTGAGGAATCATTTGGATGTATACCCAGAAGTGGTATGGCTGGGTCCCAAGACAGAGCTAGTTCAACTTTTCTAAGATATCGCCAGACTGATCTCCATAGTGGTTGCACAAGCCTGCACTACCACCAGCAATGGAGGAGGGTTCCCCTTTCTACACACCCTCACCAGCATGTGCTGTCATATGAGATTTTGATCTTAGCCATTCTGACAGGTGTGAGATGGAATCTCATAGTCCTCTTGAGTTGCATTTCTCTGATGATTAAGGATGCTGAGCATTTCTTCAAGTCTTCAGCTGTTAGGAATTCCTCCTTTGTTTGGGTTCATTTCTGGGTCTTCAATTCAATTCCATTGATCCACTATTCTGTTTCTATACCAGCACCATGCTGTTTTTATTACTATTGCTCTGTAGTACAGCTTGAAATCTGGGATGATAATACCTCCAGATTTTTTTTTTTTTTTTTTTTTTTTTGTACAGGATAGATTTAGCTATTCTGGGTTATTTCTTGTTCTATATGAAAGCAAGAATTCTCTGTTCAGCTCTGATCCCCATTTTTTGATTGGATTATTTGGTTTCTTGGCATTTAATTTCTGGAGTTCTTTGTAAATTTTGGATATTAGCCTTCTGTCAGATATGGGGTTGGTGAAGTTTTTTTTCCCATCCCTGCTGTTTTGTTCGAATGACAGTGTCTTTTGCCTTACATAAGCTTTTCAGTTTCATGAGGTCTCATTTATTGATTGTTAGCCTTAGATCCTGAGCTGTTGGTGTTCTATTCAGGAAGTTTTCACCTGTGGCAATGAATTCTAGGGTTTTCCCACTTTCTCTTCTAATAGATTTAGTGTGTCCCGCCTTATGCTAAGGTCTTTGATCCACTTGGACTTAAGTTTTGTACAAGATGGTAAGTATGGGTGTAGAAAAAAATTAAATTAATTAAATTATGTTAGGTGCCATTTGTAGAAATAATTAATTACATTGTTTATCCAGTATTTATTTTATTGTTAATTGATTTGGTGGTTGTTAGTCTTTAAGCAGCTATTATAAGTGAGTACACGCAGACACCATGTGGCTTTTAACAAGCCTCAGCCTGGATCGAGCAATCTTGGCCCATCTAAGCTAGTTCTTAAGTCTATTACTCAAATATGACCCCATATATACAAACGTCCCCTTGGACTGCCATTCTCCATGATATGTCGATGTTCCTGACCATGTGGATTGAGGTTCCTTTTTCTAACCCATGGTGTGCTTCCTCTTTCCTTCTGTTCCTGGATGGAATGCCTTAATCCTCTGTCTAAAGTGCAGGCTTCCTGTTCTAATCTCAGGAAGTCCCACCTTTCTCTGTCTTTGTCCAATCTCAGGCCTCAGCATTTATTTAACCAATCAGAGTCAATTAAGTAACAGACAGAAAACAGGACCAATAAACATTTAGAATGCTTAGCATTACCCCATCATATGGTTCTAATTCCATTCTTTTACATGTGGACATCCAGGTGGACAAACACCATTTGTATAGATGTTGTCTTTTTTCCATTGTATGGTTTTGGCTTCTTTGTCAAAAATTACGTGACCATAGGTGTGTGGATTCTTTTCTGGGTCTTCAACTTGATTCCACTGATCTACTGGTTTGTTTCTATACCAGTACCATGCTCTTTTTATTACTATTGCTCTGTAGTACAGCTTGAAATCTGGGAAGATATTATCTCAAGATTTTTTTTTTTTTGTATAGGATTGATTTAACTCATATGAAATTGACAATTGCTTTTTCCAGTTCTATAATGAATTGTATTAGTATTTTAATAGGAATTGCATTGAATCTGTATATTGCTTTTGGTAGGATGGCCAGTTTTATAATGTTGATCCTCCTATCCATGAGCATGGGAGATCTTTCCATCTTCTGATGGCTTCTTCAATTTCTTTCTTCAAGGACTTGAAGTTCTTGTTGTACAAGTCTTTCATTGCTTGGTTAGAGTTATCCCCAGGTATTTTATACTGTTTATACAATACAGGGTATTGTTTCCCTTTTCTTTCTCAGCCAATTTATTTGTTATATGAAGAAGGGCTTCTGATTTTTTTTTAGTTAATTTTGTACCCAGCCACCTTGCTAAAGGTATTTATCAGCTGTAAGTGTTCACTGGTGGAATTTTTGGGGTCACTTATGTATATTATAATATCTTCTGCAAATAGGGATAATTTGACTTCTTTGTTTCCAATTTGTATCCCCTTGATCTCCTTTAGCTGTCTTATTGTTCTAGCAAGAAATTCAAGTATTATGTTGAAGAGATATGGCAAAAGTGGGCATCCTTGTCTTGTCCCTGAGTTCAGAAGAAATGCTTCAAGTTTCTGTCCATTTACTTTGATGTTGGCTACTGACTTGCTGTATATCACCTTTATTATTTCTAGGTAAGGTCCTTGTTTGCCCGTTCCCTCCAGGACTTTTAGTATGAAGGGGTGTTGGTTTTGTCAAATGCTATTTTAGCATCTAGTGAGATTATCATGTGTTTTTTTTCTTTCAACTTGTTTATATGGTGAATTACATTGATGGATTTTCATATGTTGAAACATCCCTGAATTTCTGGGAATCCTACTTGATCATGGTGTATGATACTTTTGATGTATTCTTGGATTCGGTTTCCTAGTATTTTATTAAGTATTTTTGCATCTATGTTCATGAGGGAGATTGGTCTGAAGTTCTCTTTCTTTGTTGGGTCTTTGTGTAGTTTAGGAAGCAGGGTGACTATGGCCTCAGAGAATGAGTTTGGCAGTGTTCTTCCTGATTCTATTTTCTGGAAGAGTTTGAAGAGTATTGGTATTAGCTCTTCTTCTAAGGTCTGGTAGAATTCTATGCTGAAATTATGTGGCCCTGTGCTTTTTTTGGTTGGAAGATTTTTAATGACTGTTTCTATTTCCTTAGTGTTTATAGGCCTGTTTAATCTGTTAATCTATCTTGATTTATTATCGGTAGTTGGAATCTATCAAGAAAATTGCCCTTTTCACTTAAGTTTTCAAATTTGGTGCAGTATAGATTTTTAAATTGAACCTAAGGATTCTTTGGATTTCCTCAATATCTGCTGTTATTTCTCCCTTTTCCTTTTTGATTTTGTTGATTTGATTTTTTTTCCCTCTGCCTTTTAGTTATTTTGGCTAAGGGTTTGTCTATTTTGTCGATTTTCTCAAAGAACCAACTCTTGGTTTCCTTGATTTTTTTTTGTATCATTCTTCTTGTTTCTAAGTTGTTGATTTCAGCCCTAAGTTTGATGATTTCCTGCCTTGTGCTCTTCTTGGAAGTATTTGCTTATTTTTCCTATTCATTCAGTTTAGCTGTTAATTTGCTAATATGAGCTGTCACAATATTCTTTTTGAAGGCACTTAGTGCTATGAACATTCCTCATAGCACAGCTTTCATTGTGTCCCATAGGTTTGGGTATGTTGTGCCTTCATTTTCATTGGATTTTAAGAAATCTTTGATTTCCTTCTTTATTTCTTCCCTGACCCAGTAGTCATCCAGTAAAGAGTTGTTCAATATCCATGTGTGAGTAGGCTTTCTGTTGATTCTTTCGCTGTTGAAATCCAGCTTTATTCCATGGTGGTCTGATAAGATACATGGGGTTATTTCAATTTTCTTGTATCTGTTGAGGTTTGCTTTGTGTCCAACTATATGTTCAATTTTGGAGAAGGTTCCGAGTGGTGCTGTGAAGGTGTATTCTTTTGTGTTTGGGTGAGACATTATATAGATATCTGTTAGATACATTTGGTTCAAGATTTCTGTTGGTCTCATTGTTTCCCTGTTTGGTTTCTGTCTTGATGACCTGTCCATTGTTGTGAGTGGGGTGTTGAAGTCTCCCACTTCTAATGTGTAGGGATCCATCTGTGACTTAAGCTTTAGAAGAGTTTCTTTTAGAAAAGTTGGTGCCTTTGTATGTGGGGCATATATATTCAATATGCAGATGTATTCTTGATGAATATTTCCTTTAACGAGTATCTACTGTCCTCTATCTTTTTTGATTAACTTTAGTTGAAAGTCTATTTTGTTTGATATTACGATGGCTACTGCAGTTCGTTTCCTGGGGCCATTTGCTTGGAAAACCTTATCCCATCCCTTCACTCTGATGTAGCATCTATCTTTGTTACTGAGATGCATTTCTTGTATGCATCAAAATGATCCATTGTGTTTATGTATCTAATATGTAAACCTGTGTCTTTTTATTGAGGATTTGAGTCCATTGATGTTGATGGATATTAATGACTAAAGGTTGTTAGTTCCTATTATTTTGGTGTAGGTGGTGGTTCTGTGGGGTTTTTTTTTTTTGTTGTTGTTGTTGTTGTTGTTTTGTTTTTTTTTTTTTTGGTTTAGTTGCAGTGGAGTTTCTTGTTTCCTCCCTTTTCTTAGGTTTAGTTATCTTCTCTGGGTTGGAATTTTCTTTCTAAGATCTTCTGTAGAACTGGATTTGTGGGCAGATACTGTTTAAATTTGATTTTGACATGGAATATCTTGTTTTCTCCATTTATGTTGATAGAGAGTTTTGCTGGGTGTAGTAGTCTGGCTGGGCACCTATGTTCTCTCTGGGCTTGTAGGACATCTGTCCAGGCCCTTTTGGCTTTTAAAATTTCTGAGCAGAAAACAAGTGTAATTGAGATGGGTCTGCCATTATATGTTACTTGACCTTTTTCTCTTGCAGCTTTTAATATTCTTTCGTTGTTCTGTATATTTGGAGTTTCAATTTTTGTGTGGTGAGAGGACTTTCTTTTCTGATATAATCTGTTTGGTGTTCTGTATGCCTCTTGGAATTTTATTGGCACCTCTTTCTTTAGGTTTGGAAAGTTTTCTTCTATGATTTTGTTGAAGATGTTTCCTGGACCTTGGAATCAGGAGTCTTCCCTCTATGCCTATAAGTCTTAGATTCCGTCTTTTCATTGAGTCCTTGATTTCTTGGATGTTATGGGTGAGAACATTTTTAGCTTTCTCATTTTCTTTGGTTGTTGTACTGATTTCTTCCATCAAATCTTCCACGCATGAGATCCTATATTCCATCTCTTGTATCCTATTTTTGATACTCATGTCTGTAGTTCTCATTCTCTTCCCTTGATTCAACACTTCCAATCTTATCTATGTCTGTGTTTTCTTTATTGCTTCTACTTCCAATATCAAGTCTTGAAACATTTTATTTATTTGTTTATATACGTTTCCTGCTCCAATTTGCTTGTTGCCTTGTCTCTTTCCTGTTCAAGTTGAGCCACTTTGGCTTGGAGGTCTCTAATGGTATTCTCCATTGCTTTCACTTGTAAAATTGTGGAATCTTTGGATTCCTTCAGAGATTTACATTCTTCTTGAAAGGACTCTATCACTTTCCAGAATATAGATTTGTCATCGTTTTCATGTGTTTCAGCAGTGGTGGAGTGGACAGTGCTTGCTCTACTAGCATAGCTGCATTTTGTTGGAGTCATATTTCCCTGACTTTTATTGGATCTGTTCTTTTGCTGACCTTTAGCCATTTGGCTGTTCTTAGCTGTCTGTTCCTGGTGCCTTCTGGTCTTGGTGCCAAGAGGGGTGCTTTGGTGTAGAAATCATATAACTTGGTGATCTGTAGCTTTCCACAGGCTGGATGAGCCCTTCCTTGTGTGGAGGTTTGTTCTCAGTGTGTCTCCCAGAGCTCACCCCTTCCTGTTTTGTCCCCACTGGGGACTCAGGTGAGGGGATGTGGTAGTATGTGTTCCTGTAGGTTCCTGGGATACACTGGTCCTCATATAAAAGACAGTGCAGGTTGGCAGGTCATAGAATGTTAGGTGGGGCTGTAGCTTCCCTGCAGCTTACTTTTGGGACTGTGTTCGTGGTCCTCCCAAGCTGCTCTCAGGGGGTTCTCAGGGTCGATGTGAATCCAATAGCCAGAAGCACTATGAGCTGGTGCATCCCACTCCACTGAAATGAGGAATGGCCCGGGATTGTTTCACTGCTCACGAGTCCGAGCTCTCTGTGTTGCAGACTGGGTATTCAGCATTTAGCGGCTCTGCTGGTTTGGTCCTGGGTGTCCAGGCAGAGATGCTGTGGATTCTGGAGGTCTTAAGTTTGGAGTTGAGTTCACCAGCTGGAGTCTGCTTCTCCTTCATCTGCCTGAAGCTGACTTTGTATACTGGCAATTGGAGTCACTGTCTTCCAAGTTCCAGTACACTGCAGTAGAGCTGCTGAGTAACTTACTGCTGGAAGATGTAGAGAGCTGCGACGTGCCGCGCCCTCAAGATGGGGCCAGTTTCCGCCTTCCACCAGCCCGATGGTGAGCGCTCTCTGTGGTAAACAAGTCCATATTTGGCTAAGAACGCTGATCTGGCTTGCTTCCGCATGCATGGGCCTCTAAGATAGCACCACGTGGCTTTACTTGATTGGTGGTTCATATAGTATTTAGCCTGTGGGTTGGTCTGCCCGGGCATTCGGAAGACTGTTTTCAAGGGACCTGAATAAACTGCTGGAGAAGAGCTTTTGCGAGTTGCGTTGTCCTTGCTGGTCGAGGGGGACAAGACAAGTGGTGGCCCATATGGGGAATCAGAAAAGACTCAGAACTCCTGCAGTCAGGGGCAGTGCACTGGTAAGTTCCCGGGGTAAATTGGGACAATAAAGTTTCACGGAAATAGCAAACAAAAGGTAAAGTTTCGCGGAAATAGTGAACAAAAGGTAAAGTTTTGCGGAAATAGCAAACAAAAGGTAAAGTTTCGCGGGGAAACTGCGAACCGAAAGTAAATTTTTAATCATGGGATTGTCTCAGTCACATCCAATTTTTCTGGCTCTTCAGGAGCTACTTTTAGCTAGGAATTTGAAACTTAAGAAGTCTACCCTAGAGATATTTTTGAATGAATGCTACTCCGTGGCTCCGTGGTTTGTGGTGTCAGGGAATCTTACGGTATCCTGCTGGGACAAATTAGGCAGAGACTTGGATTTTGCTTGGGAGAAAGGTACTCTGAAGCATGGAGTAAGACAGATTTGGAAGATGGTGATGAGTTGTTTAGAAGATCAGAGATGCTGTAAGAATCAGCCTTGGAACTGCTGCAAGGGGAAAGATCTGAGCAGGCAGACAGTGAAAAGGGAAGCAAAAAAGGCGAAAGATATAAGCAGGCAGAGAGTGAAAAGGGAAGCCAAAAGAAGGTCCCTCTCTATCCCGATCTTAGAGATTTTAGAGATTTTGAGGACTCAGAGGGCACGGATTCTGAAGGGGAGCTACACGCTCTAATAGAACAGTTGAAGAGGACTGCTATTAGAAAAAGGGAAAAGAAAAAAGTAAAAGAGAAAGACACGTTGGCGGTGGTCGGTGTAAGTGAAGCTATTGCCGTGGCGCCTTCAACTCCCCCTCCATACCCAGAAGCCGTTCAGATAGATTAGCCTGTTCAGTCCCTGAAAGTAGGGAGATCTTTCTGCCCGGAGATGTGGACACAAGTAAGAACAGAATTACAGTTTGCCTATCGGGTATACCAAGACCCACAAGGGAACAGGTACGAGGAACCGCTTGATTTTAAAGTAGTTAAATCCCTTGCAGAGTCGGTTCATACCTATGGCATTACCGCTTCTTTTACATTGGCTCAAGTGGAAGCATTAAGCAGATATTGTATGACTCCGAGTGATTGGAGTGGCCTGGCCCACGCCTGCTTAAGTCCAGGGCAATACTCAGACTGGAAAGCTTTCTTGATTAGGTATGCCACTGAGCAAGCAGCCATTAATCAGAGAAATGGAAATCCTGCCTGGGATAGAGATATGCTGCTTGGGAAGGGGAGATTTGCCAACCAGCAGACAGGATATCCCAATCAGGTTTATGAACAAATAAACCAGACAGCTATCAAGGCTTGGAAATCCCTTCCTAACAAAGGGAAAGTGAGTGGGAACTTAACTAAGATTCTACAGGGCCCCATGGAGCCCTTTTCAGACTTTGTGGCACGATTGATGGAAGCGGCAGGGAAGATTTTTGGTGACCCGGATGCTGCTATGCCACTAATAAAACAGTTAGTTTATGAGCAATGCACCAAAGAGTTAAGAGCCGCTATCACCCCTTACAAGAACAAAGGGCTAGAAGCCTGGATGAAAGTGTGTAGAGAACTTGGAGGGCCGTTAACTAATGCTGGTGTTGCTGCCGCAGTAGTACAGTTGACCAGAAAAGGTGGAGGAAGTCCAGGAGTTTGTTTTAAGTGTGGCAAGATGGGACACTTTAAAATACAGTGCCCCGGGGAAAGGAGTACAGAAAGTACAGGAAGTGTACAATGCCCCAGGCGGCCGGGGTTATGCCCAAAATGTAAAAAAGGGAACCATTGGGCTAATGAATGCCGTTCAGTAACAGACATCCATGGCCAGCCTTTGACTCAAGGTTATGGTGGCGCTCATCCAAAAAATGGACAGAGGTGCCCACGACCCCAGGGCCCACAAATATATGGGGCAATAGAGAATCAGGACAAAGAACAGAATCAAGAGAGATGGCCAACCCTCCGCCATCCGAGAGACAGTGGAGAGCCATTGCAGGCTCAGCAGGATTGGACCTCTGCTCCACCACCAGACTTGTATTAACGCCCCAAATGGGGGTCCAGTTAATTGAAACAGATTTTAAAGGACCCCTTGAACCTGGTTCAGTTGGTTTGCTGTTAGTGAGGTCATCATCAGCCTTGAGAGGACTTATTGTCCATCCTGGGGTTATAGATCCAGATTATACAGGAGTGGTTAAGATCATGGTAGCCTCCCCCCGTGGTATAACAGCTATCTCTCCTGGAGATAGAATTGCTCATTTGGTCATGTTGCCGAGCTTACATGATCGCTATGCGGCAAAGGATCGAGAGAGAGGAAAAGATGGTTTTGGGTCCACGGGCACGGATCTGACTTTTCTCTCCTTGGATTTGGACCAATGCCCCATCTTGGAGTTAAAAGTTGATGGTAGAAAGATCCTGGGCCTTTTGGATACTGGGGCAGATAGGAGTATTATAGCAAAGAAAGACTGGCCTTCAGGTTGGCCCGTACAAGCCTCTTCTCAAACACTTCAAGGCCTGGGTTATGCTAAGACTCCAGATATGAGTGCAAGATTATTAAAGTGGCAGGACCAAGAAAACCACTCAGGAGAAATGCAGCCATATGTACTTGAGCTCCCTATCTCCCTTTGGGGAAGAGACCTTTTAAAGGATATGGGATTTAAATTGAGTAATGACTATTCTGATTCAGCCCAATGTATGATGCAAGATATGGAATATGCTCCAGGCTTTGGAATAGGGAAATATTTGCAGGGGCGGAAGACTCCCATATCTATGCAGCAAAGACAAAAGAGACAGGGCCTGGGTTTTTCCTAGGGGCCACTGAGGAGGGCATTCCCATAACTTGGAAGACGGAGGACCCAGTATGGGTTCCTCAGTGGCCACTTTCCTCTGTAAAGTTGAATGCAGCCAAAGAATTGGTGGATGAACAGATGTCTTTAAAGCATATAAAGCCATCTGTATCTCCCTGGAATACACCTATCTTTGTCATTAAAAAGAAATCTGGAAAATGGAGATTGTTGCATGACCTGCGTGCCATAAATCAACAAATGCAGATCATGGTCCCAGTGTAACGCGGCTTGCCGCTTTTATCATCTTTGCCAGCCTCATGGCCCATAATAGTTATAGATATAAGGGATTGTTTTTTCTCCATCCCTTTGTGTGCCAAAGATAGTGAGAGATTTGCATTTACTGTTCCATCCTGTAACCATGAGGAACCTGATCAGCGGTTTGAATGGGTAGTATTACCTCAGGGCATGGCGAACAGCCCCACTATGTGCCAACTGTATGTGCGGGAAGCCATTGCTCCCTTGAGAAAGAATTTTCCAGATTTGTGATGTGTTCATTATATGGATGATATCTTACTGGCAGCTAAGAGTGAACAAATGTTAGATCAGGCCTATGAAGAATTAGTTCAATTATTAAAAAAGAAAAGGTTGTTTATAGCTCCTGATAAGGTTCAAAAGGAAAATGTGATTAATTATTTAAGAGCGAAGGTTGGACCTGAAAAGATAATACCTCAAAAGACTGAGATAAGAAAAGATAATTTAAAGACTCTAAATGATTTTCAAAGGTTGTTAGGAGATATCAATTGGGTAAGAGGCTATTTGAAGCTACCAAATTATGAAATAAGACCCCTATATGATATTTTGAAAGGTGATTCAGCACTTAATTCTCCTAGGCAATTAACAGTAGAAGTAAGAAAAGCTTTATGTAAAGTGGAAGAAAGGTTGCAGAGTGCCTTCCTAAAGAGATGGCAGGAAGGACAGCCCATTGCATTGTGCATATTTGCCACCTATGGTCAACCTACAGGATTGTTATGGCAGGACAGACCATTATTATGGACTTATTCGAAGATTTCTCCAAAAAAATCCATAGAACATTATCTCACTGCAGTTGCTGCTTTAGCCTTGAATGGTATCCAACAATGTTTGCAGTCTTTTGGAGTTGCTCCTGCCAGTATAATAGTGCCCTATTCCAGTCATCAAATTAAGATTTTGTGTGGCACTGTAGATGATTGGGCAATATTGCAATGTAGCTTTGAAGGAGTGATTGATAACCATTATCCTAAGCATCCATTGCTATCATTTTTTAAGGAGCACCCAGTGATATTCCCTAAGGTTACTTCAGCAGTACCACTTCAAGGGTCACCAAATGTGTTTACTGATGGCTCAAAGACAGGCTGCGGAGCCTATTTGATAGAAAGACAAGAGCCCGTGCTATGTCAATTTCAACCGGGCTCCCCCCAAATAGTAGAGTTAAAAATAGTAATTGAGGTGTTTAAAAGATGTCAATTTGCATTCAATTTGATCTCAGATTCAGTTTATGTGGTCAACGCAGTGAAAGTATTAGAATTAGCAGGTCCTATTAAGAATAGTAGTACTGTATGTGCCTTATTACAAGAGTTACAAGTTTTAATCTGGCAAAGAAAAGGTGTTTTTTTATTCAACATATCAGAACACATACAGGATTATCTGGACCATTAAGTGAGGGTAATGATAAAGTTGATCAATGGACTAGGATGGAATGCATTTTTTGGAGCTCATTCTTGGACCAAGCCAGACAGTTTCACTAATTATTTCATGTAAATGCAAAAACTCTACAGCAGAAATTCCATTTGTCTAGAGCAGATGCTAGACAAGTGGTTTTGGACTGTCCTCAGTGTGTGATTCATCATCATCCTCCCAGTGTGGGAGTGAACCCTAGAGGGTTGATGCCACTCAAAATCTGGCAAATGGACGTTACCTACATTTCAGAGTTTGGAAACTTAAAATATATTCATGTATCTCTGGATACCTGCTCAGGTATCATACATGCTACACCTATGAGTGGAGAAAAGGCTCGCAATGTCATAGGGCATTGCTTAGAAGCCTGGGCTGAATGGGGAAAACCACAGCAGCTGAAAACGGACAATGGACCAGCCTATACGGCTCAGTCCTTTGTCTCCTTCTGCAACCAGATGGCGGTACAGCTTAATCACGGATTACCATATAATCCTCAAGGACAAGGAATTGTGGAGCGTGCTCATAGTACCTTGAAAGAATGTTTGCAAAAACAGAAAGGGGGAATAGGCCAAGGCCGTACCCCCAAGGAGAGAATGTCCTTAGCCTTATTTACTTTAAATTTTTTAAATTTGGATGCTCAAGGCCGCTCAGCAGCGGACAGACATCAGGATTCCCATGGTCCACCTAAAGGCATGGTGAAGTGGAAGGATATTTTGACAGGCTCTTGGCGAGGGCCTGACCCCGTGCTAACATGGGCGAGAGGGTCTATTTGTGTTTTTCCTCAGGATCAACAAGATCCACTGTGGGTGCCTGAACGCCTTGTGAGGAAGATTCATCATGAAGACCTTCCTAGGGATCCTGGTGATAGTAGCAGTGAGTATGTCAGGAATGACTGAGCTGAGATGGGGGATCCTGTCGATATTCCCAAAGCCGATGCCGGTCAGACATGATGCAACTGTGTTTCCACGCTTATTTAGCAGTAATAGAAGCTTAGGCTTACCCTACCTTCCCTTTGATGATCAGAAAAGCCCTATAGAGGGTAATAGAAATGTCAGCTTGAAGGGTAGTCTGTGCTTTTTAATGAGCTTCAATAGGTCAGATGATACAGAATGCATTAAATTGTCTCAGCAGTCAGCAGATTTTTTACCACAACTGAGATTTGGGGGTAGAGGTAGTGGTTTGTTTTCGGGCTACGGTTCTCGCCTTGAAGGATGGTGGCCCACACGAGTCTCTGACTGGGACCCCCCCAGACAGCCACGCTGGGCACCTTTTTGTAGAGGATCCCCAGGAGAGGAAGGACCTTTTCCCTGGACTGGATGTCAGGAGCGCAGAGCAGTTTGGGTTCAACAAGATTATTTTTCCTTTAGCCCCATGATTAGTAATATAGTGAATAAGTCTTGTACAGGAATGCTTGAAATATCTACTAGGGATCCTCAGCAGACTGCCACCAATCCTTTTGATTTGTGGCTTTTGTGTGGGGTAAATGGAAGTTGCATGGACTTGGGACCTGTCATTATGCTTTGGGGAGGAATTTATCAAAGAGGCAATTTTTCCCTAGGGTCCGCTACCAAATTGTATTTTTCTAGCAGTAGTGGCTCTGGTACTTGGAATTCTTTGTTTCATTCTTACCGCAATAAGACCTTTTCAGCCTCGCCAGTATGTCTCTGGCCTCCTTTTCTGTGGATTGTAAGTAATGGGAGTGAATCCTTGGGTAAAGAAAAGTTAGTATGCGCTCCGGGCATATGTTTTTATGCCCTGTACTGGAATGCCACAGCCTTTCCTGTGGCTGTGGTGACTAGAATGCCTCGATATGTACCAGTTCCTGTAGAGGTCCCTAATACCATGATGCTATTCAGGCTTAAAAGAGATTTTGGCATCACTGCAGCTATTGTTACTGCCATCACTGTTGCTGCTGTGGGGGCTACTTCCTCAGCTATTGCCTTGTCTAGTTCTATACAGACTGCCAATGCCCTGAATAACATCTCAGCCTCTGTAGCACAGGCATTGGATACCCAGACCTCTATGAATTCTCATCTCAAAGAAGGCCTTATGATAGTTAATCAACGCATAGATTTAATACAAGAACAGATTGATTCTCTTTGGCAACTAGCACAATTGGGGTGTGAGTGGAAAATGCAAGGTTTGTGTGTTACTTCGGTACAGTATCAAAATTTTACAAAGGCTGCTAATCTGTCTAGACAATTGTCAAAGTTCCTCTTACAGGTTTGGTCGGCTGAATTTGAAAATTTGATGAGAGAGCTGAGAGCGACAATCGTCCACATCAACTCCACTCGGGTGGATTTGAGCCTGGCTACTGGTTTGACTTCCTGGATACAGACAGCTATGGATCATCTTAAGGAGTGGGCGGGCATAGGCTCT
This sequence comes from Lophiomys imhausi, assembly GCA_907164525.1. NCBI lineage: Eukaryota > Metazoa > Chordata > Mammalia > Rodentia > Muridae > Lophiomys > Lophiomys imhausi. The sequence goes on from CAJQZJ010032944.1 coordinate 3,097,687, forward strand.
TTGGCGATACTGATGATACTAGCCCCTCTGGTTTGCCTATGGTGCATCTACAAGATGAGAGCCATACAAGAGCATAATGCAGCCATGATTATACAGGCCCTTGTCGCCATTGAGGCGGGCCAGTCCCCTCAGGCATGGCTCGTTGCCATGAAGCCTTAAATCTTCACTGAGCATAGTCCCTGCCCACTGAGGTATTCGTTCCATGGATATTAGGGTCTGGCAAGTCAATGACAGAGTAGACGGGTACGTCTTGGCCACCTAAGACAGGGCAGTCCCGAGTGGGGAGGCTGACCCAGAGACGGGTAAGAGTTTGAGCACTGCCCTCCTACAGGCTCAGGCCCACCGTGAGATCCCCAGATATGGGGATTACGAAGCCTTTCCAGGGACTTTTACCAACTTTAGAAAAAATAAAAAAGGAGGAACTGTAGAGAGCTGCGACTTGCCGCGCTCTAAAGATGGCGCCAGTTTCCGCCTTCCACCAGCCCGATGGTGAGCGCTCTCTGTGGTAAACAAGTCCATATTTGGCTAAGACCGCTGATCTGGCTTGCTTCCGCATGTGTGGGCCTCTAAGATAGCACCACGTGGCTTTACTTGATTGGCGGTTCATGTAGTATTTAGCCTGTGGGTTGGGTCTGCCCGGACATTCAAAAGACTGTTTTCAAGGGACCTGAATAAACTGCTGTAGAAGAGCTTTTGCGAGTTGCGTCGTCCTTGCTGGTCGAGGCGGATGCGACAGGAAGAGTATCACACTGCTCTGTCTAGCTTCAGTGTTATTGCCAGTGACTGTAAATCCAATAGTGGGGCCTGTACGTCCAACACCCCTCTGGGGAAGCCCAAATATGCTTGCGTTTGCCAAAACGCCACTGCGCTGTGGACCTTCTGCGACCCTGCTGCTCAGATCTTGCTGTGGCCCAAGGCCACATTGGTTCCCATGGCTCTGCTAAACTTTTGCTAGGAGTTGGAATGTCTGTGTGGAATCTTGGAGCCCAGGAGGCAGGTGAGTAACTGTCTAGGGTTCAGATCTGCTCGTTGGATATTTTGAGTGGCTCTTACCCTGTCCCTCTCCTGGTGATGATTCCCGAATTCAGTGGCCTCTGCGGTTTCTGCTGGTCTGTTTTTCTGAGTGTCTGAGAGAGGAGAGGAGAGTCCTGCTCAGGGACTTTTAATTATCCCTGTGTTTCTGGGTGAAACCCAGCTGGTTCATGCCACTCAGATTATTGCTCAGCATCTTATAACTCTGTGGTGTTATAACTGTTTTCCCTGCATTCAAAATGCATCCGAGTGGGTTGTTGCCATCTTGGATACCCCCAACATTGACTTTTTTAACTGTTAGAAGGACACTCCATCCTAGTGGAACTGGCCTGTATGCCCCCTGTGCAAGGGGAAGCTCTTAGACCTCATGTGACTGACAAATTTAGGGAGAGATGATACATGGAAGCACCCCACACAGGAGAAGTAGGATAGGTGGGAAAGAGGGTAGAGGGTGGGAGGGTGTACTGGGAGGAGGTAGAGCGAAGGTGCTGTGATGGAAATGTAACTTGAAGTAATAAATAAATGTTAAAAATATAAATCACCATTTGTGGAATAAAGTACTCCTTGTCTTATTTTTGAACTAATAACAAACAAACCCTAACTTGTATAGCCATGGTCAAATTGAAATCTCATGAAACAATTATAATAAGGCAATGCCTTTCAGGATAGTATTTGATTCAAAGGCAAATAGCAATATTCATAACTTGAAGTTCAAATGACATTATATATATTTTCACATAATAAAATATGTTATGCAGAATGACAAATTGAAGAGTGGTATATATGGAAGACATGAATAAAGCAGAAAACTTGTTTCAAGTATAAAAGAAATTGCAACTGTAAATATTGCACATATTTTAAACTTTAAAGATGTCTAATGTAGAAATTTAAACTGGAAAACTTTTTTGCACTGTCTTATTCTCAACAAATGTTCCATGTGATTTCCAAAAAATATAAAAGGACACATTATGCTCAAAGAGTAAAGTAACTTAGATATTGAATATACTTTCTGTTTTTGTTACAGGTTCTTTTGCAACAATATTTAAAGTTGTGTAAAATCAGTCCTACAACTTTTTGCTTCTCTCTGGTGACTGTCACAATATTTATTTGAAATGAATCTAAAAGGAAAAAAAAACTTAAATTGTAGATACATGTTAAATGTTGCTATTCTGCTTGGTTACAGGGTTGTGTGTCAGGATAGTTAGAGAAGTAGACATAATTTTCAAGTGATATTCTACAACAATAGACAATGGAGAGAAAACCTCTCTAATGGTGCATACTTGGAGACTCTCTTTCGGTTAAAAATATCCACATGTGGACATCTCTGTAAGGAGAACATGAAGTAACTGGTTAATGTGAACAATCCAGTTTACATTAGGACTATATAACCCAGAACCATCACTGCCAAAAGGCAAAATTCTTTTACAATTTCAGTTTACAAATTCCATATTGAATTGTGAGTCACCTCAATGATACTTATAGTAGATTAATCTTTATCATGTTTAAAATGTATTTAGGCATTCCTCACATATGTAGATCTTCAGTGCCCTATAGTAATGTCACAGGCTCCCTCAAGCATGTGCAACTTTGCTGATCTCCAAGAGTTATCAAATGACAGTCCTACAATTATGTTTTCACTAGGTTTTTCCTCACATACAATTGGTGGAATTTTGATGAGTTTATACATTGGCATCTATCCACGGTGCCATCACTACAGTCAAATTAGAGAACATTTCCTATATTTCTAGAACTGGACTTAGGTCTCAGTGATCATGTCAATGCTAGTGTGCTTGTGCAAAAGTATGATAAACAAGTGACATGATAAAGTTCTTTTTAGAATAATATAAAACTCACGTGCTCTAATGTTATCTTTAGTTATTAAATTGAGTTACAAAATCCTAGACTCCTTACAGACTATCAATGTACATTCATGTAGCTACTGTGGAAAATAGTATGGTGATCCATTAAAAATAAAATAAAATAAAAGTTGAATTGGATCAACTTCTGGATCTATATCAAATTTAATTGAAATGAAGAACTTAAAGAGTTCCCCAGAATAGCTAAATATATCCTGTACAATAAAAACAAAACAAAAAAGCAAAACGAAACAACAAAAACAACAACAAAAAACATCTGGAGGTATCACCATCCCAGATTTCAAGCTGTACCACAGATCAATAGTAATAAAAACAGTGTGGTACTGGTATAGAAACAGACCAGAGGATCAATGGAATCGAACTGAAGACTGAGAAATAAACCCACACACCTATGGTCACTTAATTTTTGACAAAGAAGCCAAAAACATACAATGGAAAAAGGACATCATCTAAAACAAATGGTGCTGGTACAACTGGATGTCCACATGCAAAAGAATGGAATTAGACCCATACTTATCACCTTGTAAAACTTAAGTCCAAGTGGATCAAAGACCTTAACATAAGGCTGGACACATTAAATCTACTAGAAGAGAAAGTGGGGAAAACCCTCGAATTCATTGGCATAGGTGACAACTTCCTGAACAGGATACCAACAACTCAGGATCTAAGACCAAAAATCAATAAATGGGACCTCATGAAACTGAAAAGCTTCTGTAAGGCAAAAGACACTGTCATTCTAACAAAGCAGCAGGGATGGGGAAAAAAATCTTCACCAACCCAACATCTGACAGAGGGCTAATATCCAAAATTTACAAAGAACTCAAGAAACTAAATGCCAAGAAACCAAATAATCCAATCAAAAAATGGGGAACAGAGCTAAACAGAGAATTCACAAAGGAGGAATTTCTAATGGCTGAGAGACACTTGAAGAAATGCTCAGCATTCTTAATCATCAGATAAATGCAAATCAAGACAACTCTGAGATTCCACCTCACACCTGTTAGAATGGCTAAGATTAAAAGCTCATATGATAGCACATGCTGTCGAGGGTGTGAAGAAAGGGGAACTCTCCTGCATTGCTGGTGGAAGTGCAGGCTTGTGCAACCGCTATGGAGGTCAGTCTGGCGATATCTTAGAAAACTTGGAATAGCTCTGCCTTGGGACCCAGCCAAGCCAATTCTGGATGTACATCAAAATGATTCCTCATGGAATCATAAGGAAGTCTCCTCATCTATGTTCATAGCAGCTTTATTTGTAATAGCTAGAAACTGGTTGAGATGTCCCTCAACCAAAGAATGGATAAACAAATTTTGGTACATCCACACAATGGAATACTACTCAGCTATCAGAAACAATGAAATCATGTAATTTGGAGCCAAATGGATGGAACTAGAGAAGCTCATCCTGAGTGAGCTAACCCAGACTCAGAAAGATGCACATGGCATCTATTCACTTATAGTCGGATTTAAGCCTTATAGAACAGGATAACTATACTACAACCAAGTCACCAAAGGGAACAGGAACATAGACTTTTTTCCTGTCAATGAGACCATTTGCCCTAGTGGTGCTGCCTTGTAGGCCCCCAGTGTATGAGGAGGCTCTTAGCCTTCATATGACTGCTGAACTGGGGAGGAGGACTGTTATGTAGGGACATTATACTCCAGAGGAGCCTGATGGAAGGGATGGGGGTAGAGGGTGGGAGGGTGGGACTGGGAGGAGTGGAATGAGGACACTGTGATGGCGATCTAACCTGAAGTAATAAATATTAAAAAAAATGAGTTCTCACAGTTTCATTCACAGTATCCAAGTTGTTTAAACCCCCTTAGTCCCTAATTGGCAGGTGAATAGATAATAAAAAAAAGTGTTTTATAACCAATTTGACAATGTGGATAAGTTTTCAGAGTATTAAGCTCCGTGAAATAAGTTAGCTGAGGCTGTGATCTACTACAGTAAATGTAATCGAAGGTATATCAGTGATGGCAAAAGAACCTGAGGCAGTGTCTGGAAGGGACCAGGTCAAACAGTCCAGGAGTCCTTTCCTAAAACATTGCCTATAGAAGCACAGATATTGACACATGTGGGACATTCACCTAATCCATGATGCTAAACATCAGCATACACTGAATATACAACCAATTATGTTAATGGAAAATAATCTCATGGCCATTATGTTATCTCATTCCAGTGAGGTATGAAGAGTGGTTAAATTTTCCATGTTTTCTCTGGTTCTATGTAATTTAAATTTTTGAAATTGAATTTTTGTCTTATTGTGCCAAATATAATATGATACTATTAATAAATATATCACTATCACAACAGTCATAATGAAGATGAACTTATCTCCAGGAACAAATAGCTATACATGGAAAATAATATTATAGATATAAAAATAATAAAGAAGGAATGCATATTTTAGTGTAATTAACTTTTTATATTATACCAATATATAATTTAATAATATCATGTTATATAATTAATATAAATGTAATTAATGATATTATATTAATATAATAATAAAATAAGTAAATTCAGAATATTTGATAAATATTTTACTCAGTTTGTAGCCAGATCACCTAGTGAAATTGTTCACTCTACTTGTTTTATATTTACATAAATTCTTAAAATGTACATTCACAAAAGCAGTGCAAAATGATGGTCACAGTTTTACTTAGCTGCACATTCTGTAGAACAATATCTACAGTAAAGTAATATTATCTGAAAATATAGTAAAAGTCAGGAGAAATACTGAATACAATTTTATTGAACATTTCTTCGTATTGTATTTAAAGATCATAGAAATAAACTGACATTATGAGACGATTTATCTGGAGCACTTCCTTGCAAATGTCTGAAAGGGAGCTTGTCATATTTCTAATTTCAATGGTTTATTTCAGGATGTATGTACAGATATTAGCAAATTTCTAAAATCCAGTGATGAAACAATAACGTTTAACTTATTATCTATGATATGAAATTGTTATACATATTTAAAACCTCAATTATACCTTCAAGGAATTTGTTTAATTGGAAAGATAGCAATATGTAAGGATGCAAAACAAAAATGGAAATCCCTTGTTAATAGATTAAAAGTTGTAATATTAAACTGTCATTACTAACACGATCTTCACATATAAACTATTATTACTAACATGATCTTCACATAAAATACAATTTCTGTCAAAATTCTAATTGTGTCTGTTGGGGTAGTGTTAAGCATTCTAAATGTTAATTAATTGGTCCTGTTTGCTGTCTGTAACTTATATTGACTCTGATTGGTTAAATAACATGCCAAGGCCTGAGAACAGGCAAAGACAGAGAAAGGTGGGACTTCCTGAGATTAGAGCAGGAAGCCTGTGCTTTAGACAGAGGATTAATTCATTCTAGCCAGGAGCAGCAGGAAGGAGGCACACACCATCAGTTAGAAAAAGGAACCTCATTCCACATGGCCAGGAACATCGGCATATAGTGGAGAACTTCAGTCCAAGGGGACGTATGTATATATGGGGTCATATTTGGGTAACAGAATTAAGAGCTAGCTTAGATGGGCTAGGATTGCACAATTCAGGCTAAGGCTTGTTAAAATCCACATGGTGTCTGTGTACTCATTTGTAATGGCTGCTTAAAGATTAACGGCTGCCAAACCAATTAATAATAATATAAATACTGGTTAAATAGTTTATTTAGCCATATATATTTTTTTTAACAAATGGCGCCTAGCGTTTGACAATTAGAATCCATGCTTACAGCTTGAGAGGCCCAGGTGAAAGCTGGTTTCCTAGCCATACAGCAGGGAACTGAACTCAAATGCATTTCAAAAGTATGGCTAACTTAACAAAAGCTGTTGCCTTGCAGCAAAGGTGGAAAGCTTAGCTCTCCATACGTACTAAAAAGCTGGCAGCCTTCTAAACAGAACTTGAGAGTAGAATTAACAGCCTAGATTAAAAATGGAGGAATTCATAATGCCTCAATACTTTTGGATTCCAATTGAGTTTGTTTCTCTTAGCATGAAATAATTTTTACCCTGACAATTGTGTAGGCCTGATAAATAAGGCAAAATAGATGGCAGCTGGAGCTAAGAGCTCCCTGGCTATGAGGTGCTTCTCAGGACTTTCTGGGAAGGGTCCACCAATGAAATACAGTCAGAACTAGATTTTAAGTAATAATGAAAAAAGCTTTAATTGCAGCATGGGATGGCATGGTTGGACATGCCAAGGCTTTTGGAATGTTGTTTCTTTGCTTAATTTTTACTTAGATGTCTTTGATTTCCCTATATAGGGAAATAAAAAGGATATTTTTCTGGTTTGAAATTGCTAAAACAAACAAGATTTTTGAAGATTTTGAATTGTCATTACAGTTCAAGGTTGCTTTGGGTTACAGAGATACAAAATCTGGGATTTAAGTGAAATGTTTGAGCAGGGTGGTACTGGCACACACCCTTAATCCCTTAATCCCATCACACTAGAGGAATAAACAGGCAGATTTCTGGATTCTAGACCAGCCTGGTTTAAACAATGAAGGCAGGGCGGGAACTCTGCTGAGGAGATAAAGCTGCTTACTAAAGACAGTCTAGTATTTAAAAATGACACATTTTTTCTTGATGTTAAGTTTAATAATGTCCTTACTGATCTAATGGATAAATGCACATAATCTTAAATGTACGTAAAGAGAAAAGGGTGACAAGTCAGTCTCCTAAATTGTGGGGCTCCCACTGGAGAACTGGTTTCAAGAGGCATTTTGCAACTAAAAGAGATATGTTAATCTCTGGGCATGAAGGTGCATTCCTTTAATCCCAGAACTTTAGAGGCAGAAGCAGGCTAATCTCTGTGAGTTTAAGCCTAGCCTGGTTCAAAATGAATCCAGGACAAGGATACACAGAGAAATCCTGCCTCAGGAAAAAAAAAAAAAAAGAGATATATTATGTTAACCAATGTAACTACCCAGAGTTAGGCTAGGGAAGAACTTGCAAACTGCATGCCTCCCACAGCCAACAGTTAAGATAAACTATCATAAAATAGCCTATCATGATATTATACACCAATCTCCTTAAGAATGAGGCTTCCATGGGAGAATTGGAACTCAAACTAATAAAAAAATGGTTTAATTAATGTTATTGTTTAATAAGGGTAATTCAATTATTTAAATTCATATCTTGATTTCAAAACTTGGGAGACAAGGAAAAAACAGGTTCCTTGTGTGTTCAAGGCCAATCTAATCTACAGGGGTCTACAGAGCAAATCAAGACAGCCCAAGCTACAAAGAGAAACCCTGTCTCAATAAGGAAAGATATATCCACATAGAAATTAAATCTCCAAAGAAAGGAGAGAAAGAAGGAGAAAAATATATAAATGAATACCTTTGTTCCCAAATCAGGGAAGACAAAGACAGAGACAGATTGGTTCCTTTTGAGTTTGAGGCCAACCTAATCTACAAAAAGCTAGAACAACACAGAGTAAACCTGTTTTAATCAATTAATAAATGTATGTCAACTGTAGTGGAGAATACTTAAACTTCATAAGTCTTACTATTACATGTCATCCTTTTATATGTCATGGAAACTTACAAATGTCTTTCTTCTGTTCAAACAAAGAACAGAAAAATATTCCTTAATTGATTTGTGCAGCCTACACATTGAAAGCATTTTGGTAATTGCAGAACTATATGCTACTTGTGAGAAATTATATATTTTCAGAACAACAGGACCAGAGTCCAAAGAAGACAAGACAAGTAACCCAAATGATCCAGCCTCATAGACTGCCTCAATAGCTGTTTCCTCCAAAATCTACTTCCAGAACAACTTCAAACAGCTTGCTGAGATGGCGCAGCCTCAAAGACTGTTCCAGACAGGACATCAATGACACCCTGAACTTTCCTACCCAAAGTCCAGCTTCTAACTACAAACTGCTCAGGACATTCAAATTGTTGAGCATATAGAGACTGGACAACCAATGTTACTATTAAATTTATTAACCATTTCTTTCCATTTTATTTGGGCCTCTAAACAGGTTTTCTGCGTCCCAATTCAGCAGGAAGAAGTTTTAAAAGAGCAACGTCCCATTCCCAAAAAGTGGAGTGGATGATTCTTTGGTTATTTGATGAGTTACAGATGTCATTTAGGGGTAATGGTTACAAATTGCTATATGGTCTTGTTAAGCAAGGTTTAGGAAGTTCGACTTGGAGATCTCTTTTTCCTTTCTCTATCCTTCTTTCTCTCTTATATAGTGGGAAAAGACTTGAAAAGAAAAAGAGGGGGAATATATGTATATAATGTAGAAATGATAAGATATAAGGATAGATTATTGAATCTGCTCTGAAACTTAAAATTAATGTTATTCTTTAAATAAGGTTATCTTTTGATATATTGGTATAGAATTTTGTATATTGATACAAAAATAAGATTAAGTTTGATTCTTTAGTACAGAATTTTATATTTTGACACATAATATGTATATTTCAACTCTCGTATAAGGTATTGTGCCTGTACAAATCATTTAAAAGTATAGGTTTATTTCTGATCCTTTTATGGGTTGCTATTGCAATCTATTTAGGAGTCTGGATAATACAAATTGACTGGCCAGTCAAGCTCCTGGTCATGTCAAATACTAGGTTAAACAGATAATAAATGGATAAAAATATACAATTTGCTTGTTCAAAGATAGATAGATAGATGATAGATAGATTTATAAATAAAATAGTAGATGTCTTCAAAACCCTCAGAGGCATACAGAAAATGGCATTTAAAGATGTTTCTATTATTATAAGAATTGTTTGACTTAAGAGAGTGAACTCCTGACAGCTCCCATTTGACTTGGAAGAAGACAATGAGCATAAAAAAGAAATCTCCCATCAGGAGATAATTCCTATTGGGAAAAAATGCCCCTGCTCTCTCAACAGACTATATACAGTCCAAAGATGGACCAGAGCTTAAATGCAGGTAGTCGATGTCCTGATTCTGCAGAAAAAGAATGGGAAAATCCTTATTTTTTCCTGCTGCACAATTTAGTCTGTGAAAAATGCTTTGCCAGAAGGCTAAAGATGATGCTCCAACGATATCAAGTGATATTTGGGACTGTCTGGGCAGCAAACTGTCATATTTCTATTTGGAAGCTGCTCTCCTATGCTTCCTACTCACTCAAATAATAACTTTATCCCTTCTTTTTTATTTTTATTTTTTATTTTTTTTAATAATTTATTTTTTATTTCTTCAAGTTACATCTCAATCACAATCCCCTCCCTACTCCACCCTCCAGTCCCACCCTTCCACCCTCCTCCCCCTCAACCCCCCCATCCTCTTCCCTTCCTTTTTTTTTTTTAGTTTAAGATATTTCTTTTTTCCCCCCAACAGCTCTCCCTTTCAGTTCAAAAAAATGGTTCTTTTTCTTATAACTATAAATACAATACAAAACAACAGAAATAAATAGGCCACAATTATAAGAGTTATATGGCTTAGCATACATTCCCAATGTCCAGTCCATATGTATTTGGCACCTGACTTTAACATTCTACTATCTAACCATCTCCATTAGTTGAAAGTTCTATATCTAACTCAGCTTTCATACTAACTTGCCTCATAATTTTAAAAATATCTTCTTAGATCCAGAACACCCTCTTGATTCCTAAACAACTCAAAATTTAACTATGAGTCTCTAGCTATCTATTCTTCAACCACCTCAGAGACCTGAGAGGGATAAATATATCTGATTATATAGGAAGTGCAGGGCCTGCAGCTTCCAAAACTAAAAAATGACATACCAGTGGCTGCCTGGACAGTTCCCATTTTCTCTCCATATATTACAGCATCAATCTTCAGTCATTTGGCCCCATTTCTCTGACATACTTTGGTTGTAGAGCAGGAATTATGAAGGACTTACCTACCCTGTCTTGGCAGAGCTAGAAGATGAGCATCGAAGAATCTCCAGTGGGAGATGATTGAACTGGTGGTAAGCCATTCTCTTGGCAAGAAAAACCCCTTGGTTCAACTGTAGACAGACTTCTGTCCAAAAAGGACAAAACTTGGAAGCAGAACTTTATCCCTTCTTATGTCTTTGATGGGGTCGAAGGCATAATAGTTATAAAATTTCAATTGAACTTGAGTTGTTTAGGATTTAAAAGGATATTTTCAAGTCTAAATAAAATCTTTAGGTTTATAAAGAAAGGATATGATAGAAATTATTTTGGTTCAGAACTTTAGACACAGCAAGATTGATAAGATGATTTTTTTTCTTCTTCAAGATTGCCTGATACAAATAGGCTAAACATTATGTGTATAACTTTTATATATGGTTTTCTTGATTGTTTCATATTTGTTCTTATTGTTTTTACTATATAAATTAAAAAATTTAGCCTTTTTTTTTTTAGACAAAAGGAGGGAATTGTTGGGGTAGTGTTAAGCATTCTAAATGTTAATTAATTGGTACTGTTTGCTGTCTGTAACTTATATTGACTCTGATTGGTTAAATAAAATGCCGAGGCCTGAGATCGGGCAAAGACAGAGAAAGGTGGGACTTCCTGGGATTAGAGCAGGAAGCCTGTGCTTTATACAGAGGATTAATTCATTCCAGCCAGGAGCAGCAGGAAGGAGGCTCACACCATGAGTTAGAAAAAGAAACCTCATTCCACATGGCCAGGAACATTGGCATATAGTGGAGAACGGCAGTCCAAGGGGACGTATGTATATATGGGGTCATATTTGGGTAATAGAATTAAGAGCTAGCTTAGATGGGCTAGGATTGCATAATTCAGGCCAAGGCTTGTCAAAATCCACATGGTGTCTGTGTACTCTTTTTTGATGGCTGCTTAAAGATTAACAGCTGCCAAACCAATTAATAATATTATAAATACTGGTTAAATAGTTTATTTAGCCATATATTTTTTTAACCTGAGTCTTTTTGTAGAACATTAAAAGCTAATATTCAAGTTTGTGTGACATTGTGTGGAATTCCAAATAACCAAAATAAGTTCCTAAAAGAACAACAACAACAAAAAATTGAGGAATCACATTTTCTTTTATTTTAAGATAAAAGCATTTATTTTTATTTTTCTCTCATCTACTATATTCCGAACTGCAGTTTCCCTGTGTTGAAGGAAATTATGAAGTTATTTACCAGTGTTATATTATAGTTAATTGGTTGGCAGTGTTAATTCTTAACCTGCCATTATAAATAATCACACAAACCCCTGGTTGACTTCAACAAGCCTTAGCCTGGATTGTCCAGTCTTGGCCCAACTATGCTAGCTTGTAATTCTGTTCCCCAAATAATACCCCATATTATATGCATATGTCCCCTTGGACTATTATTCTCCATGTTATGCTGATGTTTAAGGCCATGTGGAATAACTTCCATTTAACCCATCTTCTCTCTCCTTCTTCTGCCTCCTCACTTCTTCCCATGAACTCTCTGCTTCAAAAGTTCTCACAGCTTAGCCCTGTCTACCATTCTTTTTACCCAATCTCATGCCTTGGCATTTATTCATCCAATCAGAGACAACAATTTGCAAGCAAAGTAACAGATACCAAGTAGGCTTCTGGGAGGAATTAATTAACATTTAGAATATGTAACAGACCACTAAATCACTCCTCCCTCCCCTACTTTCTAGCCTCTACCCCCAAACCCTTCCTCCTGCAAATCAAACACCAGTACCTCCCTTCAGAAAAGAACAAGCCTCCTAGGAACATCAACTAAACACATCATAGGCAAGCTACAATATGACCAAGCACATACCATTAAATCAAGGCTAGTTAAGACAATCCAGTAGAAGTATAAGTGACCTACAAGCAAACAAAGAATCAAAGATAACCCCTTACACCATTCCCATTGGTAGGAATCCCACAAGGACACTAAGCTTCATAACCACAACATACATGCTTAGGACTTAGGTCAGACTCCCACAGGCTCCCTGATCTCTGTGAGGCCCACAAGTCCTGGTCATTTGATTCTGTGGACCATATTCTCCTGGTGTATATTTGACCCTTCTGGTTCCTCAGAGTGTTCCACTCCAACTTCTACAGGTCTCCTGAGCTCCACCCAATGTTTTAGTGTTAGAGCCTGTTCTCATCAATTGCTGTATGAACTCACTCTGGTCTCTTTGACAATGATTCTACTAGGTGCTGGTCCAGGAACACTTTGCAGCTGGATAAACTGTAGGTCTAATTTGGTGTCCCAACTCTTCCATTTGAGGCCTTGCCTGGTTACAGAAGATGGCTGCTTCTGGTTCCATGTGTTCCTCAATACTAGGAGTCTTTGCTAGGGTTACATTCATACATTCCATCTAGTTTACATTGCACTAGGTTTCTAACTTATCCCCCACTTGCCCCCAAGTATTTTCTCTCTCCCTCCTCAATCCCTACCTGATTCCTCCTATTCCCAACTCCACCTTCCCTGAGTCCATGAGAGAAATCTTTTCTATTTACCCTCCTCAAGGAGATCTTTGTGTCCTCGCATAAGCCACTTCTCATTAATTAGCCTCTCTGGGACTGTAAATTGTAGTATGATTATCTTTTACTTTACAGCTAATATCCACTTATAAGTGAGTACATGCCATGTTTGTCTTTCACGGTATGTGTTACCCTCATGAAGATTTTTTTTCTTTAGAATTGTACTACAGAACTATAGTAATAAAAGGCTACATGGTATTGAAATGAAAACAAACTTGTTGATCAACAGAATAGAGTTGTAGAACCAGAGATAAATACACACAACTATGGACACTGATTTTTGATAAAGAAGTCATACATACTCAATGGGATAAAGCATGTTCAACAAATTGGGCTGGTGTAACTGAATGTTGACATATAGAAGAATAGAAATATATCCACGTCTGTTACCCTGCACAAAACACACATACAAAGTGGAAGAAAGATCGCAACGTAAAACCAGATACACTGAATCTGATTGAATAGAAAATAGGGAATAGCCTTGAATACATCAGCACAGGAGACAACTTTCTGAATAGAACACCAATAGCATAGTCACTAAGATCAACAATTAATAAATAGGATATCATGAAAATGAAAAGGCAAAGGACACCATCAATAGAACCAAATGACAGCCCATCTTAAGGGAAAAGATTTTCACCAACTCCATATCTGACAGAGAGCTAATATACAAAATATATAAACAGCCAATAAAAAAACACAAAACAAAAGCAAACAAATTAAAAACAAGACATAAACAAAGCAAATAATCAAATTTTTAAAAATGGGTTACAGATCTGTAAAAATAGCTTTTATTCTTCTGAGATAATTGGTTACTTGGAAGCTTACTTCAGAATCACTGGCCCTTTTCTAGTTTCTGAACTCTGGCTGGCTGGTTCAACACAGCTGTTCTGGCTCAAACTCCTCTCCAAGGTGGCACATTCAGTTTGGCTTCTCTCAGCTTCCCCTGCTCTGCTTGGAAATCTGCTCATGAACACCATGAACTCAACTGTACAGAACTGAATCCCATTGTACTCATTCCCAACTCTCTGACTGGCTCTCCCTGAGCTTTCTTAAATAGCTTCTCTTTCCTGTGTTTCTCTCATGAGAGTTGGGCATATCCTATTCTGACAAATCTTTCTTTGGTTTGTCATTTTGTCATTGTTTGGGATTTAAAGTGTGCATTAATGCATTCCAACCAGAGGGATTAAGGTGTGCAGTGTGTTTGCATTTCAACAGAATAACACAGAAATAGAAGGTTTTTGCTAGACCAGCCATGTTGCTGGATGAAAATTCCTCTACTCATATCTAAAGAGAATTCTCAGCAGAGGGACCTCAAATGGCTGAGAAGCACTTAAAGAAATGTTTAACATGCCTAGCCGTCAGAGAAATGCAAATCAAAATGACTTTGGCATTTCTTCTTACACAGGTAAGAATGGCTAAGATAAAAAACACAGTGATAGGTCATGCTGGTGAGGATGTGGAATAAAGGAAACACTCCTTCACTGCTGGTGGGAATAAAGAATTGCACAGGAACTTTAGAAATCAATATGGTGGTTTGTCAGAAAATTGGGTATTAAACTACCTCAAGACCCAGCTATCCCAGTTCTGGACATTTACCCAAAGAACACTCCATCATACTACAAGGGCACTTATTCAAATATGTTCATATTATCTTTATTCAAAAAGCCAGAAAGTGGAAAGAACCTATATGTCCCTCAAATGAAGAGGAGATAAAGAAAATGGAATATTACTCAGCTGTTAAAAATGACAACAATAAAATTTACAGGCAAATAGATGGAAAGAGAATCACATTTTAAAATTGCCTTTTAAGCTGAGTGATCTACATATTGCAATCATAATGATGGTTACGAAGGTCACATGGATCAGTTTAGTATATGAGAGCTAAAAGTCTGCTTTCATTTACTTTTATCAAATGGTACTAAAATCTTTAAATATGGAAAGAATAGTCACTTCTATTTTTGACAATGGTACTGGATATCCATAGAAGAAAGAGTTGGATTGCTATGTAGTTTTAAGAACAAAATTAACTAATAATGATGGCAGTAGCATCAAAGATGAAAAAACTTGCAAAGGAAGAAAATATTAGCATATTCATAGAATCTTCTTTATAGTACAAAAATCAAAAACTCTGAATATGGATAGTTAACTTAAGAAGAATTAAAGGGCTTTTATTTCATTCTAGAAAATCAGAAAACAATCTAAATTTGTCACAACAAACATGAGATTGGAATATTGTCCTAAAATAGCTGAAAAGGTCATATTAGCCCACAATACCTAGATATGCCATATCAATTCTATTAATATATTGTGATACTATTATATTTTATGGGAATTTCCAAATCAGTATTCCAGATGAGCTTGGTTTGTATTTACATCTAAGGATCAATGTGTCATTATGAATACAATCTACATATGGTGCATTTTTCTGTTAAGTACTTACACATAATGAAATGTATGAAAGATAAATTTTCTTAGTATTATATAGACACATGAAATTTTCATATTAGGAAGAGTTTGGGAACAAGGCCATAAACTTAAGAGTTCTCAAACTAAAAGAACATCGCAATATCCCATTAGAATTGTAAAACATATTGCTCAATCTATTCTTCATTTTTGTTATAGTGTGTGTATGTGTGTGTTATGTACACATGTGTGCCTGTTAGTGAGCATGTTAGTTATGGTTAGTGGAGAAGTTAGATGTTCCACTTTATGAAATACAGACTATTCCCATGCAACAGTGTCTCTCACTAACCTGGAGCCCACTATTTATGCTAGACTGATTTTCTAGTGACCTCAAGTGATATTACTATCTTTCCACAACTCCCAGTCTAACACTAGAATTACAGTGTGTGTGACTGTACCTGACCTTTTACATGTGGTGTGAGTATTCAAAATCAGGTCCCTATGTTTGCACGTAAAGCTCTCTACTTACTGATAAATATATCACAAGCCCTGGCTCTATTCTTTCTGATTCAGAAATGATGGGGGTATAATTTGAAATCTTACAGTTCTAAATTTTGATAGTGCTGATGATTTTGATCACAGGATTGTACTTTTTTTTGTTTTTTTTCGAGACAGGGTTTCTCTGTATAACAGCTCTGGCTGTCCTAGACTCACTTTGTAGACCAGGCTGGCCTCGAACTCACAGAGATCCACCTACCTCTGCCTCCCAAGTGCTGGGATTAAAGGCGTGCGCCACCAACGCCCGGCTGCAGGATTGTACTTTTAGAAGACTGACTGAGGATGAATGGATTCAGTATGTTGAGGATTTACACTTTCTATGGATATTCCATGGCTGATAAGGTGGCATCCATCTCTTGTTCTACTTCCTTTCCAGAATCTATGTATTCCAAGATGGCTTTTATAGTTTATCTATCTGAGTCCTGAGGTTTATGGTTACCAGGTATTAGTTGAGGTCAGTATAAGACAATCAGTGTTGGATTATTCTCCATTCACAGTGACTGAGAGAGATACAAAGCACACTCCATGAGTAATTAGCACCGACTGATCCACGTGCCAGTATTTGTCTTTGATTGGTCCAATTGCAACAAAAGAATTTAATATGATGAGTGTTTGGCATAAGACTTCATACATTTTGCTCATTAATAAGGTACAGTATAATCATGTTTGCTCCTGGAAATCAGTTTGAAACCACAAGGCAAGGAACCTGAAGATAAAGGAAAGAGAAGAAACAGGCAAAACCAGAAATTGTTACCAGTATTGACAGCATCTACACAAATGCCAATAATGCTCCTTAATTAGACAACAAATTATGTTTTGTCCCACACTTTAATATTGACCTATTTCAAACTAATGGCAACACACAAAAAAAATATGGCTAAAGAATAGTTACTTAGATATATATTTGGGGATTTAATACACCATCTGCCCTACTAAATGGGGCTACAGTGTTATTTCCTGGTACACTGTATCTGAATCACTCCTGGAGATCAAGTACCACGAGGACTGACATTTCCAGTAACATGCTGCTTTAGCTGAAACCAGGAGCTCATTGAAACTAGTTAATACTCAACTTAGAGCTCATTGAAACTAATTAATACTCAACTTAGGCAAAGATATACATTAAATCGCTACACTAACATGAATTTATCCTTAAAAATTATTGAGAAATAAACACATATTTTTTGTTTACAAATAGATATAGGATGTAACAACACAAAAATAGGTAATTTGAGTCACTTTAATTTTCATAATGAAGCAATTTTTATTAAATTTTTGAAACATGATTTTTTTCAAATTGATTTGTTCAATTTTTATTTAGTCATTTCATGGATAAACAATGAACATGTAATCAACCTCTTTTCTCCAGAATTTTAATGACATTTAGACAAATGTGCAATTTTAATTTTATTGTGATTGGCATGCTTAAATTTGCTATCTCTTTGTTACTGGAAAAATTTCTGTGGGGTAGCAGAATAGAATTATTTATATTTTCTTCCTAAAATATCAATGGAATTTATCATTTTATTATAATTTAATGTTTTAAGTTTTAATAATAGATTTTTATTCAAACCTGAATTTTTTTCATATAAAATAGGTTTAATTGAAAAAGTTTCACTGTGAGTTTTCTTGTACAATAATCACTAGTTTTAGTTAATACAATTTTATTATTGAATATGTTTATATTTCTGTTTTATACCTCTTTGGTGTTTAGTGATTTCACAACTGTTTATCAATGAGAATGATAAATCATTCATATATATATGTATATATATGTAATATTTCATTGAAATATTTTGTGAACCAGTTCCTACCACTTTTTATAATTAAAAATGCATTGATTTTGTTTTTCAGTTACACACACACACACACACACACACACACACACCTTGTATTTACCTTGACCATCAAAATACAATGATAGGTATACAATTCTAATACCTTCAGCAAAATAGATGCCATCATTTTAATTTATTTTAACTCAAGTTGCATCGATTGAAATTATAAATTACTTTGTCTTAAAATAGATTTAGTGTGTCCGGCCTTATTTTAAGGTCTTTGGTCCAGTTGGAATTAAGTTCTGTACAAGGTGATAAGTATGGGTCTAATTTCATTCTTTTGCTGTGGACATCCCAGGTGGGACACACTGAATCTATCAGAAGAGGAAGTGGGAAAAACCCCTGTACTCTTCTGCACAGATGACAGTTTCCTGAACAGAACATTAGCAGTTCAGGGTCTAAGATGAACATTCAATAAATGGGATGTCATGAAACTGAAAAGCTTCTGTAAGGCAAAAGACACTGTCATTCTAACAAAGTGGCAGGGATGGGGAAAAAAATCTTCACCAATCCAACATCTGACAGAGGGCTAATATCCAAAATTTACAAAGAACTCAAGAAATTAAATGCCAAGAAACCAAATAATCCAATCAAAAAAATGGGGAACTGAGCTAAACAGAATTCACAAAGAAGGAATTTCTATTGGCTGAGAGACACATCAAGAAAGGATCAGCATCCTTATTCATCAGATACAACTAAAGATGACTCTGAGATTCCATCTCACACCTGTCAGAATGGCTAAGATCAAAAGCTCAAATGATAGCACATGCTGGCGAGGTTGAGGAGAAAGGGGAACACTCCTCCATTGCGGTGGCAGTGCAGGCTTGTGCAACCACTATGGAGGTCAGTCTGGGGATATCTTAGAAAAACTGGAATAGCTCTGCCTCAAGACCCAGCTATACCACTTCTGGGTATACATCCAAATGATTCCTCACCAAATCACAAGAATGTTTCCTCATCTATGTTCATAGCAGCCTTATTTGTAATAGCTGAAAACTGGAAACAGCCCAAACATTCCTCAACATAGGAATGGATTAAAAAAACTGTGGTACATCTACACAATGGAATACTACTCAGCTATCAGAAACAAAACAATCATGCAATTTGAAGCCAAATCGATGGAACTAGAGAAACTCATCCTGAGTGACCTAACCCAGGCTGAGAAGGATGCACATGGCATCTGTTCAGTTATAATCAGATTTTAGCCATATGGTACAGGTTAACTACACTACAACCAAGGCACCAAATGGAGCATGAACATAAACTTTGTTTCCTGTCAATGAGACACTTTCCCCTAGTGGTGCTGCCTCGTAGGCCCCCAGTGTATGAGGAGGCTCTTGGCCCTCATATGACTGCTGATCTGGGGCAGGGGACTGCTATGTAGGGACATTCCACTCAGGAGAGTGTGATGGAAGGGATACCATTAGAGGGTAGGAGGGCAGGACTGGGAGAGGTAGAAAGAGGACACTGTGATTGAGATGTAACCTGAAGTAATAAACAAATATTTTTTTAAAAATTATAAATTACTGGAAGAGTTTTTGATATCATACTAGTAGACAGTTTATAACTTTTCATGTTTCTTTTCATTGATCCACCCAGTAAATCTGTCTATAAGATTATATACCTGTTATTGGTGTATGTTTACATCTTTAATTCAGTTTCAGAATATTCTAGCTTTTCAGTTTCGTTTGATAATAAATATGAAAGTGGCTTTCTAGTTCATCTGTATTAGTGTGGACAACATCTTTTCTTTCTTTGGCTTATATATTTTCCTCTTATGATTGGATTTCTGCAGTTTTTGACTGATATATTTAGTGGTATATTATTGACAGTCACTCATCTAATCTCTTTTTCTGTTCCCAACCTTTCTTTAATTCAACAGCTCTGTCTGGTAATTATTAAGTCTCTTTCTCAGCATATATATTTATTGTATAAAGAAGGGCTTCTGATTTTTATGAATTAATTTTGTATCCGGCCACCTTTCTAAAGGTGTTTATCAGCTGTAAGAGTTCTCTGGTAGAATTTTTGGGGTAATTATGTATAATAGCATATTGTCTGCAAATAGGGATAATTTGACTTCTTTGTTTCCAATTTGTATCCCCTTATCTCCTTTAACTGTCTTATTGTTCTACCAGGAACTTCAAGTACTATATTGAAGAGATATGGTGAAAGTAGATATCCTTGTCTTGTTCCTGAGGTTAGAAGAAATGCTAAAAATTTCTCTCCATTTAATTAGATGTTGGCTACTGGCTTGGTGTATATCACCTTTATTATTTCAGGGTATGGTCCTTGTATTCTGTTCTTTCCAGAACATTTAGCATGAAGGGGTGTTGATTTTGTCAAATGCTTTTTCCACATCTAGTGATTATCATGTGGTATTTTTCTTTCAACTTGTTTATATGGTGAATTACATTGATGGATTTTCATATGTTGAACCATCCCTGCATTCCTGGAATGACGCTTACTTGATCATGGTGTATGATAAAGACATATTTTTGCATCTATGTTCATGAGGGAGATTGGTCTGAAGTTCTCTCTCTAGGTTGGGTCTTTGTGTGGTTTAGGAATCAGGGTGACTGTGGCCTCATAGAATGAGTTTGGCAATGTTCTTTCAGATTTTATTTTGTGAAAGAGTTTGAAGACTGTTGATATTAGCTCTTCTTTGAAGGTCTGGTAGATTTTTGTGCAGAAACCAGGTGGCCCTGTGATTTTTTTCGTTGGGAGATTGTTAATGACTGTTTCTATTTCCTTAGGGGTTATAGGGCTGTTTATTCTGTTAACCTGAGCTTGAAACAAAAACATGCACAATAGCCACAAACAACATAAAATACCTGGGGGTAACTCTAACCAAGCATGTAAAGGACCTGTACAACAAGAACTTCAAGCCCCTGAATAAAGAAATGGAAGAGGCCTTTCGAAGATGGAAAGAACTCCCATGCTCATGGATAGGTAAGATCAACATAATAAGAATGGCTATCCTACCAAAAGCAATATATAGATTCAATGCAATTCCTATCAAAATACCAACACAATTCTTTATAGACCTGGAAAAAGCAATTCTCAATTTCATATGGAAGAACAAAAAACCAAGAATAGCTAAATCAATCCTATACAATAAAAAAAAAAATCTGGAGGTATTATCATCTCAGATTTCAAGCTGTACTACAGAGCAATAGTAATAAAAACAGCATGGTACTGGTATAGAAACAGATCAGTGGATCAATGGAATTGAATTGAAGACCCAGAAATGAATCCACATCTATGGTCACTTAATTTTTGACTAAGAAGCCAAAACTGTACATTGGAAAAAGGACAGCATCTTCAACAAATGGTTCTGGTCCAACTGGATGTCCACATGTAAAAGAATGAAATTAGACCCACACTTATCACCTTTTACAAAATTTAAGTCCAAGTGGATCAAAGATCTTAATGACACACTAAATCTGTTAGAAGAGAAAGAGGGAAAAACCCTCAAACTCTTTGGCACAGGTGACAACTTCCTGAACAGAACACCAACAGCTCAGGATCTAAGACCAAAAAAATCAATAAATAGGACCTCATGAAACTGAAAAGCTTCTGTAATGCAAAAGACACTGTCATTCGAACAAAATGGCAGCCTACAGATTGGGAAAAAAATCTTCACCAACCCTACATCTGACAGAGGGCTAATATCCATAATTTTCAAAGAACTCAATAAATTAAATGCCAAGAAACCAAAGAATCCAATAAAAAAAAGTGGGAACAGAGCTAAACAGAGAATTCACAAAGGAGGAATTCCTAATGGCTCAGAGACACATGAAGAAATGCTCAGCATCCTTAATCATCAGAGAAATGCAACTCAAGACGACTCTGAGATTCCATCTCACACCTGTCAGATGGCTAAGATCAAAAGCTCAAATGACAACACATGCTGGAGAAGGTGTGGAGAAAGGGGAACACTCCTCCATTGCTGGTGGAGTGCATGCTTGTGGAACTACTATGGAGGTCTGTCTGGCGATATCTTAGAAACCATGGAATATCTCTGCCTCGGGACCCAACCATACCACTTCTGGGTATACATCCAAATGTTTCCTCACTGAATCATTAGGCAGTTTCCTCATCTAGGTTCATAGCAGCATTGTTTGTAATAGCTAGAAATTGGAAACAACCTAGATGTCCCTCAACCGAAGAATGGATTTAAAAAAATGTGGTGCATCTACACAATGGAATACTACTCAGATATCAGAAACAACGAAATCATGCAATTTGCAGCCAATGGATGGAACTAGAGAAGCTCGTCCTGAGTGAGCTAACCCAGACTCAGAAGGATGCACATGGCATCTATTCACTTATAGTCGGATTTTAGTCATATAGTACAGGATAAATATACTACAACAAAGGCGCCAAAGGGAACATGAACATAGACTTTTTCTTTCTTTGTTTTTTTTTTTTTTTTTTTTAGTTTTCTCTCCCTGGCAGTGAGACACTTCTCCCTAGTGGTGCTGCCTTGTGGGTCCCCAGTGTATGAAGAGGCTCTTGCCCCTAATATGACTGCTGAACTGGGCTGGGGAACTGTTAATATAGGGACACTCCACTCCAGAGGAGTGGGATGGAAGTGATACTGGGTAGAGGTTGGGAGTCCAACACTGGGAAGGATGGAAAGAGGACTCTGTGATGGAGATGTAACCTGAAGTAATAAATAAATAAATTTATAAAAGTCTCATTCTATTCCATTTTCTCAATGAAATTTAATTATTTTGATAATTTATGTTGTTTGTTTCTATCAAATTTTCAGGTTCTCAATCAAGCATTTATCTTCTCATGGAATAAACCTGTTTGCATTTTTAAATTAAATTCTTTTATTTTTCTTTTAAAAAATTATTTTTTAATTCATTTAAAAATACTATGTTGTTCTTCCTCATTTTTAGTGGTCATTTATAATGTTTATATATTGTTTTATTTATTTGGGGCAAGGCACAAATTGTTGTAGGTAAGACATTAAGAAGCACGTGTGATGGAAGGCATGATGTTGAAATAGTTCTGATAACTAAGATTCTTAGGAGTTTTGTTTTAATCATTTCCTCTTTAACTGGACTTCTCACCTAGCAGTTTTGAAACATGTCTTAGGATAAATATTACCAGAGAAGCTCTGATGATCACAAAACAGCCTCTGTGTTTTCTATGAAGTATCTACTTTATTTACAGAGATTAGAGGGTTTTTTGTTTGTTTGTAAATTTTAAGACTTGAATGATATAATCATATCAGTAGGATGAATTTGAATTATGCTCTAGAGATTAAAATGTATTTGTTTAATTTCATCATAAGATTTAGGAACAGTTGTTAATCTAGAAATACAGTTCCAGAAGCTAAAGAGTAGTTGTATAACTTCTCCCACTTTTGGAGAGAAAAATCAAACAAATGACTATGTTGCAGTGAAGCACAGGCAATGAACTGCTTTCATTGTTATAAATTTTAATATTAACATGCACTAGCATTTAATTTATTTTTTCATTTATTTTACATAAGAACTATTATGATATGATGCTTAAATCTTACTCAACTATGAAGATCATAGTATTTGTTCCTTTAACAAACTGCACCTTATGCATACTGTGAAACATTAAATAATCTCCTATTTATTAAGCTAAAACTTCCCCTTTCAGTACCCAGTTCATTTTACCTATAATCATACTAAGACTTTTATTTGCTATGAAGAATAAATGAGACACAAACACACACACACACACACACACACACATTCTTAGAGTGAATTGAAATTTATATTAGAAAGAACATAATAATTATGACTGGTAGAGGTTGACTGTACACCCATTGCGAGTTCAAATAGCTCTATGCAGTCCACTGAGCACAAATAAATAATACATAGTGCAGCATAGGGAGAAGGTTTAATTGTGAGTTCCACAAATTAAATCAGAAATTTAGAGCTGTCTTCCAGTGATAACCCTAGAAAACAAGAGATTCACTCGAGTAATATAATAGCTGTCAGGCCTCATGTTAGGAGCTCAGCCTTACACTGCAAGCACATGTGCAAAACAGATAAACACTGTGAACAAGGATGGAACATCAAAGCAGACAGCACAGCCTTGGATGCCTTTCACAAAAAGAAGCAGCAACATGAAATTAAAACACACCTGAAAGGGAATAACTGCAGAAAGGGCATTTCAGTGTGAACATGATGCTGAGAAGTAAAACAAAAGAGACTTTTACATAGAGACCAGGTAAAGCAGATTTAACATAAAAACCTTTAAAAGGTAATGGTCACAATTGTTTTGGTAATGTTTTGGAAAATGATGCTGATGTTTGTTGTATATAAATGAAAATTGTTATTAAAATCTTAGCATTACAAAGTCTAAGGACAATGCAAAAGACCAAACCCTAAAGTTTTTCTCTGCATTCTGTAAACTGCTATTTATCTATCTTCCTCTGATGTCCACATTTATTTGGTAAGAACTGTTGGTCCAATGGTCACAAATAACATCTCTGTCATAAGTACCTCTAAAAAGTTGATATCTACCTTCTATTAAAAAGCTAGATGCTGGAAAATTTTAGGATGTTAACTTGGAGAATTTGAAATTTAAGGTGTATTATTCTTTTTTACACTATGGAGACTTTTTTCTTATAATTTATGCAAATTGTTGCCACGTGCCACACATCGATTATTCAAGACCTCTCAAGTTACAGATAGTAAGATCACTAGTTTGAAGCCAGTATGGATGAAGCGGGCAATTTCAAGCAAATGCAAGCTATAATTTTTTTTTTCTACAAAAATAAGAAAAGAAACAGAGTTTATAACTAAGTCATCTAATTGTATCAACAGAAAGAGTTTTGAGTATACGTTGTGAGATTAAAATAGTAACTTTAAATTGGGACAGGATAGTCATATTTTAAGACACCTATTGATTTATTAATCATAGAGTATTTGTTATGGATTGGGGAGATGGTTCAGCACACAAGAACTTTTTTTTTTCCAAAACAAGGAGCACTTGAATTCAAATCAAAAACTCAGAAAATCTGCACTTGTTTCAATTGTGTGTTGCACTGGAGGGCAGAGACAACAAATCCTGGGAACTTGCTGGTCAGTCAGTCAAGCCAAAATGTTGGGATCCATGTCAAAGAGAATAAGGCAGAGAGGGATAGATCAGGGAACTGATAGCTCTGGATTTCCTCCACATACTCACAGTCACACATACACCTGCACACAAGAAGATATATACACAATATGGCCACACACACTTGTATGTCAACACGAAGAGATTGTTTATTGGAACCTAATACCATTCACTGGCCTTAGATTAATAGGTGCTAATTTCTTTTCTTGAAAAGACACAAGTAATGAGGCAATGAAAAGCAAGAATTAGCTAAAAATGCAATGTTAGCAATGCTGGCAATTATGTTTAATGTGTGCAATATTAGAAATTAATATGTGTAATAACAAAGAATATTCCTTACAATGTCCTTTTCACTACTGTTTATTCTCTTTTTGCTTCTTAAATTTTAAAAATATTTCTGAATCTTTTTATTTTGTAGGTTTTTTTGTTATAGGGTACTACTCAGAGGAAGATAATAATGTCCAGTTAATAACAAACAAGTATTGATGTTTAAAATATTTATTTTTGAGTTACATATACTAATGATTTGCCTGCATGAATGCATTTGCACTATATGTCTGCCTCATATCTTAGAGGCCAGTTTTTAGGTCCTTGTCTGGCAAGAACAGCAAGTGTTTTTAACAGCTGAGCCATTTCTCTAGAAGAACTATTACATATTCCATGCTACATATATTTGGTGCTTAAAACTAGTTCTGTATTTCCTGATCAGAAGTAGATGTAAAGCACCAAACTCCAGTTTCAATATCATGTTTTCTATGTCAGGGGAATGTAATAGAAGCAATGTGGCTATCCTATAACAGTCTGTTTCACAAGACAGGAGCCCTATAATTATAAATCTGAGAGTTTACATAGGAATCAAAATAATTTTCTTATAATTTTCTGATCTTTTAAATTAATCTAACACTATCTTCCAAAAATTTGAAGAATAGACCTAGAACTTCCAAAATAAATCAATTTAAATTATGACCATCTTCCTATATTCAATCATCCTTTTATTTCCACAGATGTGATATAAAACATAGTTCTAGTAGCTCTTGCACAAAAATCTGTGATCCTATAGAAACAAACACAAAGATATCCACAAATTTCCTACATTAAAGACAGATTTTCAGTAGTAACAAATAGTTAAAAAAAATGATAATGGCATATTAACAAAAGCAAATGAACCCTATTCTTCTAAGCTTGGTATTATTTATTGAGCCGTTTAATTGGCTGTCTTGCAATGTTACTTGTTTTTAAAAAGAATTGCCTCATTCTTAGAATAATGAAATAATGGTGCAATATAATGTAGTTGTCATTAAATTCACCAATAATTTTTAATTTGTTTATTTTGTTTGTGATGCATGGGAATTTATACCTATAAATTCAGGCAAAATTCAAGAACTGAAAAATGCTATGGAAGCCAAAAATACATTTCAAGTATTTTGTACACTGTTTTTGCTAACCTATATGTGTTCACAGCACTGTCCATATATAGACATGCACTAACATTGATACATCTATTCTTTTTGGTAGCAAACAATCATATATTTCTGATATAACTTGACACAAATTAGCACTAGAAACTGGAATATGGAAGCATAGTTCATGGTGTAGGATTAGCTACTGTGATTCTAAATTTATTAAATATAGAGAGTCAAATAGTGTATGATTTTTTTTGGGGGGGTTCTCCAATTGTGAAATTATAGATTTGGACTTGATGACATACATCAAATTGTGGAATTATACAACTAGACTATATAAAATTATGAGGTTGTAGTAAGTGATAGTTAAAATCATTCACAACTTAAATGTGTATATGGATACTCACATGCCTACGTCCAGATGATTTAGGAAAGCCAGAAAAATGCTGAATTGATTAAAAATTCTGTAAAAATATGCAAAAGAGAACACTGCAATTCTTTTGTTGGTATATGTTTTATGTATTGTATAAAACAAGTTTTATTTTGCATTGATCCTAGACCTTCAATTCGTGAGCATGCATTTTGATAATTAAGTTGCATTTACTCTTCAACGTGCCTTGAATTATCTGTGGAAAATGAATTGCAATGTTGAATCATCAGCAATATTACACTTAAACACACAAACTTTGATTTTGATAAACATAAATATTTTGAACAGTTTGTTATTACTATATGACATATATATTTATGGTTTAGTAGATTATGGTAATAAGATTTGATCACTTTGCAAATCTTCAATGACTATATAAGACCTTGAATATGCACATTTTAGTTTATTTAAAAAATTTTTACATGTATTGAGTAATTACTGATTATCTCTAGGAGCAGAATACTGAATTTTGAATCCTATATGTCTCAACAAGCAAAGGTTGAATTCACGTTTGTTCGGAAGTAAAAGCAAAAGTTTTAAGCTATGAGGTCTGTGTCCATAATTCAAAATATTTTTCTCTTCATGGTAGTCCCTTTACTGTGTGTTGATTTCTAGTTTATGTGGTTTAGTATTTATCTTCAAGTACTGATATTTATTTTCTGCTTAACTCATTGTACTTGAGAGCAAGGATGGTTTTATGTGAGGGTTTGGAAGGAGGTAATGGAAGGGGAAAATATTGAACTATATTTCAATCACAAAAAGTAAAAGATAGTAAAAAAGAGATGGGATTTAATGGAGCAAGCAAAGTCATTGAACTATACACTTGATACGATATTTGGGACCCTGCCCCTGATTTGTAACATCCATAATGTTAACAGTTTTATTCAAAATATATTCCTTTCCATGATATGTATCCTTTTCATGGACCCCAAAGCAACAGTGTCAAGCAATAATGGATTGAAACTTTTGAATCTGTGACTCAAAATGCCTTGGACATTGGTTTATTTTCTCAGGTAGTACACTGTATGTTACTGTAATAGAAACTGACTAATATAATTGTGACAAAATTCCATGAAATCTTTCCTGTAAGTTTAACCTCCATATTAACTTATTTATATACTAAAAATCTTTTATTTTTCATAATCAAACATAATGAAAACAACACAGGTAGCACTCAAACATTTGAATGCAGACGCTGAGAACATACACTCAAATTTCTACCCATATAGTAAATTAGAAATTGCTTTAATGAACTGCAGTCTAAATAAATCTCAATATATTTTCTATGAGTTGGCATATTAACAGTAGTATGATAATTAACAGTAGTATGATAATTAAAAGACAAACTATGCTGAGGAGAATTCTATACCAATCTCCTTCATTTCTGAAATCTTCTGTACAAATTCCTAAAAGTATATATGAGGAAAATATGATTACTTATATACCCTTGACTAATTAATGTTCTGGGACACAATTGTCTAAGAAAGATTTTCTAGAACATATCTTAACTTTCCTAAGCAGATGAACATTTTTAAAATTGTGAGGTTCTGTCCTGTTCATAGTAGAGTAATCTACTTCAAGTGATACAGATTAGTGGCCCAATAGGAACTCATCCAGAGGAAAATTCTGTCATCAATGGCATCAAAACGGATGGATCAAAATTCAAACACTGGAGAGTGGCCTTGAGAGGTGTGCATGGCCACAGCTTCAAGGAAAATGGGGAGTGTAGTTCTACAACTCATAGATGACAGCTGCCAGCAATCTGACTAAGGCACCCTCCAAATTCTCCTAATCCCATCAGACTGTCTTTCCTACATAAGGAGAGGTGACAGGTGATCTATGCTGCTTAAAATGTGAGACCTAAATCTAGATAACTTTTTCTATATGTAGTGGAA
Organism: Lophiomys imhausi; assembly: GCA_907164525.1. NCBI lineage: Eukaryota > Metazoa > Chordata > Mammalia > Rodentia > Muridae > Lophiomys > Lophiomys imhausi. Next base: position 3,126,668 of record CAJQZJ010032944.1, read on the forward strand.
ATAAAACAGTAAGGCAACACAAGCTGAATGTGGAAATCTCATAAAACTCTGTCAGAGGGCACTCTACAATGAGTTGCATAATACAAAATGCTAAATTAGGAGGCCAGAGAGTGGCTCAGTGTTTGAGCTCTCACTGTTCTTCTAGAGGACCATATTTTGGTTCCTAGCAGTACCTTCAGATCATTTATAGTTATCTATAACCCTAGCTCCAAGGGGGGATTTTATGCCCTCTTCTGGCCTACAAAGGTACCTTCATGCCTATAACACAATCACATAGACACACAAATACACCTGGATCTAAATGAAAAGAAATCTTTAACAAAAAAATATTTACAAATAACTAATGATGGCAAGTGAGATGCCAGAACAGATAGAGGTACATTCCACCAAGTCTGTCAACTTGAGGGCCATGTCCAAAACTCACTTGGAAAATAACAAAACTGACCGCCATAATGTGACATTTGACTTCCGAAGCTGCACACCGTTGCCTGCATATGCCACCTCTGAAATAAATCAATGAAATAAAAATTTAAAAATAACAAATCAAAGCAGCAATTTTGAAGAACATTGTGAATCATAGCAAGTATATTTTCAGATTATTTTTGCCAGATTGCTATGTAGTTCTTCAATAGATATGACACTTTATATGTTCCTAATTATCTGTTTTAAAATATGTCCTTGTTTTATACCAAAATATTTTGATAAATTCTACTATTATAATTTCATTTGAAAATTTTGGGCCTTTGGGAAATACGAAAGGAAGTTGATATCTTTATCCAGAGATTACCAATACTAGTTTTATGCTTTATCATGTGGTAGAGACATGATCCCATTATATAATTACAAATTTTATGTGACATAAGTCTCAATATTTTTTAATACAAACGTTTAAGTTTTAACAAGAGTCAGATATTTTAAACTGTGCTTAACAAATCACTTCCTGTGCAGTTTGTGGGTTCTACAATGATTCGATGGTTTCCAGTCAATGATCTATATTTGCATTTAGTTACTGTGTTATCTAGCAAATGTGCAATAATAAATTATTAAAAATGCAATACCATTATGCTCATAGATTTTCATACCTAATATATAGATGTAAATATACATTGATAAGACATAGACCTCGATGTCTGTAGATTATGGAGCATAAAATAATAATTTTATTTGAGCTAAAATTTTTTGATCTACATTTTGTTACATAATGTCACTATCAGTGGAAATGTTGAGTCAATGTAGTAGAAGATTACAGCCAAAACTTCATTTAAAATACTTCCATCACTCACAATATATCAACATACAATAACTAAGAATTTTCTAAAGTAATCAAACAAAAACCCAGAGCTTAAAATATCTACTACACAGAATTGTTTGGTGGTAAGCCTTTTATGACAGAAATTTTATTACAATTCTTTAATACATACACATTAAAACAACAGCAAAAACACAAACTCAAAACTTTTATCACAAAAAATAATTTTTAAATATTATCTGGTTTATCCTAGTAAGAAAAATAGGTTAATAATAAAATAAATGTTCTACTTTTTTCATTAAGCAAGTTATAAGACAAGTTGAACACATTACACCCTAGTTATTCTTATTTAAAATATGTATCTAGAAAAATATACTAAAGCAATGTCTCAAACTGGGAAGTGGCAGTGTATTTACAATTCATGGTTTGGTAAACAGCTTAATTTGTTTTACTTTATGGATTTAAATTCATTGCATCTCTGTATACTTCTTTTAGAATAAAAGCTCTATTCCTTTCAATCTGCCTTTTATATGCTGTATATTACTTGAACTAAGATTCTTTTTTCAAAGAAAATACAGTAAAATACCACAGAGCTTAGTGAAAGTACACACTGTCAACTATTATCTTGCCCTAGTCATATTTAGGGTGTTATCATTAGTGTGTTTCTGTTGTTTATTTTAACTTATTTTTTAACGTTTGTTATGACCTTGGACATGAATATGCTCATTAAAAATTAAATTGCTTATTATAGCCTGGCATCACTTTCCTCTTTGATCAGAGAACACAATAGATTTCTTGAGTGGGTATGCCTGTGAAATATTTTAATAAGTAGAACAAAAATTGCAAACCTAATAACCACCATGCTGAAAGAAGAGTCAGAGAAATGCCACCAAAGGGGGCATAATAAATATTTTGTGTAGAGAAAATAAACTCTAGATTCATAATGTAAAAATGTATTTTTTTGGTTCATTATATATCACTACTTAAAAGTATAGTTACATTTTTACATACATAAAATTATGTTCTACAACTAGGCTTTTCTCTCCAATAATGCATTTACTTTATCTAATCTCTTTTCACTGCCTGTAACTAGAGCATACCATAATTAGTACTTAAGTAATTCTGTTGTAAATGAAATAACATAAGTGATAATATGAAATTTTTCCTAATTTTGGTAGCTCATTACTATGAAGTCTTTAAAATTTCAAGGCTTTAATTTCATTGTTGTGGTTATATTTTTATATTTTAAGTTGCTGTACCTCTTTTCTTAAAATTTTGTTGAAATTTGTAGGTGTTTCTTTCTTTCAGCATATGGGCAGAGTAATAAAGTGTAATGGATTGCAAAAAAATATTTTCAGCAATTATGTATGAACTGAAATAGTCAGAAATTCTTACTCACATTGAATAGGAATCATATTTATAGTGCATCAACTTTCATTGCATCTGAAATTTATTTATTTATATTATATTTATTTATTAAAAATAGATTCCTCTTTCATACATTTCAAACACAATTCCCCTCCACTCCATGCCTCCCATCTGTGCCCCAAGTTCCCAATGACCAGATCCACTTCCCTCTATTTCCCTTCAGAAAATAGCAAGCCCTCAAAAGACTACAGTCAAACAGGACAAAACAAGATAAAGTAAGACAGGTCGAAAGCCCTCATATCGAAACTGAACAAGGCAACCCAAAATAATGAAAAGAGTACCAAGAGTAGTCAGAGATATACCAAGTTCCACTATTAGGAGTCCCACAAAAACATCAAGCCATAGCATATGTGCAGAGAAGCTAATGCAGACCCATTCGGATCTCATGTTTGTCTTCAGTCTCTGTGAGTTCATGCAAGCCTTGCTTAGTTGATTTGGTGGGCCTTGTTCTCCCGGTATCCTACATCTATTCTAAATCCTACAATCTTTCTTCTTCCTATTCTGTGAGATTCCCAATCTCTGAGGAGAATCAAATGGGAACCTCCAAGTTAGACTTTCTATGGATATTGTCTGACTATGGATCTCTGTACCTGCTCCCATCTGTTGCAGGAGGAAGCCTCTCTGATGACAACTACACAACGCACTGGTCTATGAATATAGCAATATAGCAGAATGTCATAGGAATCATTTTATTGCCTTTGGTGGTGGTGGGGCAATTCTTTTGGTTCTATTCAAGGTCCTTGGCTATCTAATCTCCTGCTCTTTGCGATCTAATCAATGTCAGTCATGGGCTGCCTCACACGTAAAGTGATCCTCAAATTAAGTCAAACATTGGTTGGTCACCTCTACCTCTACATGTTCTGTGGTGCCATTCTCCTAGCATTATTTGCATGCAGGACACATTGTAGATTGAGGGATTTTTGGCTGGATTTGTGTCCAGAATCAGCAGCTGAGATTTAATTATGAGAATATATGAATACAGTTGGTAAAAGCACACATCTTATCTATGTCTAGTTGCTATATTCCAATATTTGTTCTGACATGGATGGAGTTTATGCTTTAAATGAACATACAAAGTTGTTCTGTGTCTTTCACTTAATCAAATTGAGAGCAAAAAATTATTTGTAGAGCCAAATATTGAATAACAAAAATGACAAGACAAATAGGCTGGAAGAATCAGCCTGACCTCTGCTTCAATCACTGTTTTCTTCAAAATGTTGCATGCAAATCATTTTTAAAAGGGCTAGCCCCAAAATGATAAATCATACATATGTATATGTATATATAATATATGTAATACCTATATTATATCTATATATAATTGTTGGGGTAGTGTTAAGCATTCTAAATGTTAATTAATTGGTCCTGCTTGCTGTATGTTACTTACATTGACTCTGATTGGTTAAAATAAATGCTGAGGCCTGAGATTGGGCAAAGACAGAGAAAGGTGGGACTTCCTGAGATTAGAGCAGGAAGCCTGTGCTTTAGACAGAGGATTAATTCATTCCAGCTAGGAGCAGAAAGAGGCACACACCATGGATTAGAGAAAAGAACCTCATTCCACATGGTCAGGAACATCGGCATATCGTGGAGAATGGCAGTCCAAGAGGATGTATGTATATAAGGGGTCATATTTGGGTAATAGAATTATGAGCTAGCTTAGATGGGCTAGGATTGTACATCTCAGGCCAAGGCTTGTTAAAATCCATGTGGTCTCTGTGTGCTCATTTATAATGGCTGCTTAAAGATTAATGGTTCCAAATCAATTCACAATAATTTAAAAACTGGTTAAATAGTTTAATTAGCCATATTTCTTTTAACATATGGTGCCCCACATTGGGTGCCTCCTGAAAACTGCAAATTAATTAACTAATATAGTTATTAGTAAGTATAAACTGTAAGATTAGGCCGGTGGAGTAGCCTGCGGCTTGGCAGAGGAGCAGGCAGCCTGGCCCGAGTGCCTTAATTGGTTGCCTAACTTATCCTGGAGAAAGAGCCCCAGGAAAAAGGGTGGCCTACGCCACCTGTAACCTAAACTCTGTTAATTAATATAAGTTGTTATATTAGGCTGGTAGAATTACCAGTAGCTTGGCAGGAGATTTGCCTGGGCTCAAGGGGAGTCTGGGAGTCCAACAGCCCTGGACTGCTTGGACTGAGGGCCTATAAGCCTCCGCAGTCTTTTCCCAAAAAATTAAACACACCAAGACCTTTTAATGTTTTAATGTTTATCCCTTAGCTGGGCAGATTCTCAATTAGCTACTCTAAGTTAACCAGGATCACCTAATCCCAAATCACGATGTGCCTACGAGTACCTTCCAGCATTCTCCAGATGTCTGTCTCCTTCTGTGTCTCCCAGTGGAAAGAGAAGACTCTGTGTGTGTCCAGAGTTCCTGTTCTGATCTCAGGAAGTCTGCCTTCCTATACTCTTTCTGCCCAGCTAATTGGCCATATGCGACTTTTATTAACCAATCAAGAGAATGCCTCAGAAGGGGCGGTAACCAGATCTTAGCATTGAATTCAATGTATCAGAAACAATATTAGACCTTCCCTCAACATATAATTGTACATAGAGGTATAATTAAACTCCTAAAAACTTTATTTTCCTATATTTTTGTTTTCCAGAATTTTAGAGTTAACACATTTGTGACATAATTATCTCGGTTATCTATGAGACACTAACAGAGAAGGTAATCAGGTGACCTAGGCTAATCTTGGGAAAACATACTGAAAATTGGACCTCTTGGCAACTAGATTAATTATATTGCCATGAGGAGTGTTTTCTTCTAAGAATGCTTAAACAGTTTGTCTTAATTTTAGCATGCTTTGGGAAGAGAAAAGTAGACATTCTCAGTTTATAGCATATCTTTCTTAGGGGATTTCAAGAAAAACTTATATCTGCAACAGCTATATAATTAATCAGAAAAAATGTAAAAGCAACATGCTTTTAGAGCTCTTGTTTGTTGAGCTGATGTTTGTGGACATGACATAAATGGACCTGTCCAAAGAAATGAGAAAATTTCCTTCCATATCTCAGCTCATTCCCTCCTTCTTCTGTACATGGTTGCTTGATACTTCTACGTGACTATGAAATAACTCATAAGGACACAGGTCCATTTGTACCTCTGACATCACAATGAAACCATTCATATTTATCTCATATATATATATATATAAACATTGAATTTTAACATTGCTTTGAAAAGAGAAAAGTAGAAATGCTCAGTTTATTTACATATTTTTTCAAGTTATTTAATGTGTTTCTTCTTCTTTTGACTTATTGGATAGAATCTATTATAGGTATGATTTATATATATATATATATATATAATACTATGTGAGAATCTTATGTGTATATATCATATTATATATTAAATATATAGTATGTCTGATATATATGAAAACATATACCACTTGACAAAGATTATTTCTTTATAAAATAATTTATATTACTTAATCTATGAGACCTAGGCCCCTATAAAATACTCAAGCCAGATTCGGTTTGTTTAAGGTTATACAAGACCCAAATGGATAAAGCTGTTACTTTCTTCTTCTTCATGGCTTGGGTATAAAATTTCATAGTTATACAGAACAAAATATGCTGTATATGACAACTCTGATGCCTAAAAATTCAAAAATAATAGCATAATTACAAAAAACATCTACCAACATTAAGTCAGTTGACTCAAAAGCATTAATTATCCTGTAGTTAAAGAATGTTATTCACCAGATATAAATCTCAATGGTAAAAAAATAGAGACCCCAGTACTCTTTGACTAAGATTTAATCAAGGAATGATAATAATAAAAACATCAGTCATGCAAATACTCTTACAGAGAATGAAAAGAGGAAGAACATTCATTCATAGTATTATTTCATTGAATAGAATTTTGAATTCAGAGAAAATATGATGAAGAAGAAAGTAACAGCAGAGAGAAAACCACTAAAATCCAGTGACTAAACTATGCACAGCATTACCAAATTCAGTACAGTAGTGACTTTATGCAAAAATTAAACTTTTCATAGTTGAGTCCTTTCCAATTAATGGTCCATGCAATTAAGAGTAAAACAGTAATTCCATAGAGAAAAAATATGCATAACATTTTGTGAAAAAAAATAGAGGATTGGTTGTATAAAGCATATTCCTATTAGAATAATAACATATTTTAATTGTAACTTCAAACATAAAGGATGAAACATATTCAATTTTACATCAGAGACTTCTGTTCAGCATTGGACCAGATGTCTTTAAAATGAAGATGAAAGAAAAAAGAAAGAAAGAAAGAAAGAAAGAAAGAAAGAAAGAAAGAAAGAAAGAATATTGACTTGAGATGTAGAAATAGAAACAGCAACACTATGGTTTGTTTGAGTGTCTCCCAAAGTTCCAAATCCCCCCCCACACACCACAAGTGGTACTTTTTGGAGATGTAGCAATGCTGTCGTTTAGGTCAATGACATTATACTCCAAAATAGAATACTGGGCATCTGGTCATTTTCTTGTTCTTTGCTTCTTTCTCAGTGAGGTGAATGTATTTCTCCTCCATCATTCCATCTAGGGTGGACCCCTTTCATAAGATTTAAACAAAGAGGCCAATTAACTGTGAACCAGATGGTCCAAAACTGTGAGTTAAAATAAAGATATTATGGATGAGTCATATTGGGTATTCTAATGTCATGAAGGCAAATGAATTAATGCTGTCAGTACTTTCAGATATTAATGTTACTAATATTCTTTAGGGTAATATTCTTTAAGCTATGTATTTTCATGAATATCTAATCTGCACGCTTTAAAAATATTGCAAACATCAAAATTAGCAAATTGAAATGTTGAAAGTTGGATGTAGGCATGGTATATTTTAACTATTATTTTTGTTAACACTTTTATGCTAATTTTTATTTAATATTAAAGCCTAACTATATTGTTCATTGTCAAATTAAGTTTGAATCCAGACCATGTGCTTACCTAGTGCTTCAAAACACCTAGAGTTTCTATTCATCTTATAACCTATTGGATATTAATAAGTTCTTTTCTTCCTTCTAGATAGGTGCATATACATATTTGTCTAATGGCTAGTATTGATATATTTAGTAACCATGTGTTAAATGATATTATAAAGAGTTTTACTTACAGTTATCAACTATCAAGAGATATTACTTAATTTTTCCTGCATAGTCATTGTTATAGTTGAGGAATGTGTTGTAAATTTCATATCCCTTTTTGTCTATCTTTTTTTAAACTGGGATATTTTTATTGATATCCTTAAATCTTAAAAACTTGTAGTTTCTTCAAGTTATTTGTTGTTTTTCCTTCCTGGAGTTTCTGAGTCAGGACTTTCAGGCTAGTATTAAACACAATTTAGTCTTGCATAAAATTTTCCATATTTCAGCAATGGCTATTCTATTGTGGACCTTAAATTTCTTAATATTTCTTGTAACATATCACCTAGGGTAGTAATGGCATATCTCATCTCTTTTGCCATATAGGGATAGCTTATTGACCTTGTTTAGGGTAGTCAGAATGGTTTGGAGGTAATAATTCAAAATTATCTCATTCAGCAACAGACACAAGTCTATTATTTCTCTTTTCATAGAGATAAGACAGAAACATGTTCTTCAGAGGTCCTTATTGTGGCCAGAAGGAGTACATCAAAATCATTAGGAATTTTCCTTCTACATATCTCATTCAGATAAGCCCTTTTCTATCATGTGATTGTATGTATTCATGTGGTAATTTAAAAGTAAGTTAAAACAACGCAGGTGTCCCTCAACTGAAGACTGGGTTAAAAAACTGTGGTACATATACACAATGGAATACTACTCAGCTATCAGAAACAACAAAATCATGCAATTTTTAGCCAAATAGAACTAGAGAAGCTCATCCTGAGTCAGCTAATCCAGACTCAGAGGCATGCATATGACATCTATTCACTTATAGTCGGATTTTAGCCACATAGTACAGGATAAGTATACTACACCCAATGCCCCAAAGCGAACATGAACATAAACTTTTTTCTTCTGTCAATGAGACACTTTGCCTTAGTGGTGCTGCTTTGTAGGCCCCCAGTGTATGAGGAGGCTCTTGGCCCCCATATTACTGCTGAACTGGGGTGGGGGACTGCTATGTAGGGACACTCCACTCCAGAGGAGTTGGATAGAAGGGATAGGGGGTAGATGGTGGGAGGGCAGGACTGGGAGAGGTGGAAAGAGGACACTGTGATGGTGATGTAACTTGAAGTAATAAATATTTTTTTAAAAGTAAGTTATGAATGAAATTTACATTTAGATCATCTTATGTACCTTATAGGTCCACAAGAAATTATTTCTCTAATTTTTTAAAATTATGTTCTTTCCTCCCTAAATATTACTTGTTGTTCAATATTTTTATATTAATTTTGTTGTGGTGGTAGGTGTTGTTTTGAGATACAATCCCTTTTATTCTTACTAACTTTGAATTTGCCTAGTAATGAAGAACGATCTTGAATTTCTGAGTTGTTTGTCTCTACTTCCAGAGGATGTGGGGATTAGTTTTGTTTCACCACACTCAGTTTTTCTAAAGCTGGAAAGGAGACTTCCTGTGAGTTAGGCAATCATTCTCCCAATTTGGAGCCCTAGTCCTCATGAGATCATTCTTGAGACTGTTCTAGGTTTTGTTAGACATCAGTCATTCTAGTCCAATTTTTAAACCATTGTTTTATTTTTATTCTTTTTCTACCTAGAACCAAAACATTTTTGGAAGAATTTCTCACCTCATTTCACCAATTAATTTTCAAAATAATTTTCACTTTGTCACTAAGCTGTACATATTTTCTTTTAAAAACATCACACTTTGAAGCATGGATGAGGGGTTAACAATGCTACATTTGTTATTTATATTATTTGGAAATTATACAGTTATAATCTACAAGGAATTCAATATCTTCACAAGAATAGAAACTCAAATTATATATACAATTACAGTAAAATTTTTCTTCTTGAAAATTTAGACTGCTAAATATCATTACAAATATTATTTCAACCATTTTCAATGATAATGCAGTAAAAATTACACTCAAGCTATTTAAAAATATGCTTCAGTTTGACCAAAACTCTGAAAATACTGCATATAGTTCTGTCTTTTATATACATTGATAAAACCTCCCTTGAACCATAATTGTACAATACTCCTTTAAAACTTTAGATAATTCATGAGAAGGGAAAATGATGGAGAGTTACACAGTTTGACCTATGACTTTTGAACCAAGTTGCAAGTGAATTTACCCCTCATTGTGAATTTACCACTGATTATATTAGTGGCCTCAGTCAGGACCTCTGTACTTCTCTATTTGTCATCTAAATTAACGAACTGATAATACTCCTTTTTAAGGATGGTGAAAATGAATTATATTTTTGTTTTAACACAAAAGAGAAACATACAAATGAGAATATAAAATGTATTTTAATATTAAACATTTTCATTTAGATACTCAAAAATTTAAAACTACATCAAATCTCAGAATATAATTGTGAGTATTAATTGTAATAACTATCTTCATATCAAATGCTTTAATTCTATCTCAAAGTGTTTTCCCCCACTGAATGCTGAATCCCTACCTTAAACACAGTATCTACCAAATTTTAAAAATGAAGTAAATGACTCACATGTTAGTTCAAACACTTTAAGCTTTGCATCATAAAACAAATAAAGCTTTATATTTTTGTATTTGTAAATGCAAAGTTCTGTTGTGTGTCTTTATCCAAAGACTTATTAACAGTTTTGTTTCTCTCTCTTTTTTAAATATTTATTTGTTACTTCAGGTTACATCTTCATCACAGTGTCCTCTTTGAACCCCTCCCAGTCCCAATCTCCCACCGTCTACCCCCTATCCCTTCCATCCCACTCCTCTCGAGTGGAGTGTCCCTACATAACAGTCCTCTGTCCCAGTTCATCAGTCATATGAGGGCCAAGAGCTTCCTTATACACTGGGGTCCTACAAGGAAGCACCACTAGGGCAAAGTGTCTCATTGAAAGGAAACTAAGTCTAAGTTCCCTTTCCCTTTGGTGCGTTGGTTGTAGTATAATTATCCTGTACTATATGGCTAATTATAAGTGAATAGATGCCATGTGCATCCTTCTGAGTGTGGGTTAGCTCACTCAGGATGAGCTTCTCTAGTTCCATCCATTTGGCTGCCAACTGCATGATTTTGTTGTTTCTGATGGCTGAGTAGTATTAAATTGTGTAGATGTACCACAGATTTTTAATCCATTCTTCAGTTGAGGGAAATCTGGGTTGTTTCCAGTTTCTAGCTATTTCAAATAAGGCTGCTATGAACATAGATGAGGAAACGTCCTTGTGGTTTGGTGAGTAATCATTTGGATGGATACCCAGAAATGGTATGGCTGGATCTTGAGGTAGGGCTATTCCAAGTTTTCTAAGATATTGCCAGACTGATTTCCATAGTGATTTTACAAGCTTGCACCTCCCACCAGCAATGGAGGAGTGTTATCCTTTCTCCACAACCTTGCCAGAATGTGCTGTCATTTGAGTTTTTGATCTTAGCCATTCTGACAGGTGTGAGATGGAATCTCTGATTCGTCTTGAGTTGCATTTCTCTGATGATTAAGGATGCTGAGCATTTCTTCAGGTGTCTCTCAGACATTAGGGATTGCTCCTTTGTGAATTCTCTGTTTTGTTCTATTTCCCATTTTTTGATTGGATTATTTGGTTACTTGGCATTTAATTTCTAGTTTTTTGTAAATTTTGGATATTCGCTCTCTGTCAGAATTGGGGTTGGTGAAGACTTTTTCCCAATCTGTAGATGGCCATTTTGTTCGAAATACATTGTCTTTTGTCTTCATTTTCTAGGTGAATATTCTCACCCCAACTTCTTTAGAACTTAAATATTCAATTATATATTGGGGATAAGAGGTGGGGAGGAATGAGGAAGAGTAAAGGGAGGAAAAGCAATAATCAGGATACACTGCATGAGAAAAGAATCTGGTTTCTTTCATTTAATTGATTAAATTATACATTTATTTTATATCCCAATTGCAGCATATGGAGGGGAAGCTGCATTAAAGATTGAATAAAAAGAAAAAAAAGAAAGATGTAACAATCTGTACTTTATCATGCAGCAGCTCTATCAGCATTAGAGGGAATTATTTGAGATGTCTTCCAACTTGTACTACATCAGTTTATTACGCACCTTAAAGGCCCCTGCACAGTGGAACAAGAATTCATATATTCATATTCATTTTAACTTTTCAATTCCTTGTACTATGTTGTAAATAATAGGATATATATATGTATATATTACACAATATATTGATATATATGCTATACACACAAACACACACACATACACACACACATATATCCATATATATATATATTCATTAAAATTTGAAAATAACTCCCAGGACTTTTCTTTCTTCATCAGGTAAGAGCTCAAACTAGTCCTATTTGATGCAAGTGGCTAGTTGAAGTGCCTCTTTCTATTACTTGACACAACTCTAAAGATTTTTATCACAGCATAGCTCCCACCAATTTTGTTTTTCTCAGATTTATTCTTTCACTACATTTTTGAATCATAGGTCACACTCTAATCTGCTTATATTTAATGCACACTTTGATTAAAACTCTTAGAATTATAGAATAAGATATATCCACTTTTTTTTACTAAAATTTTTCAAGGACATGTTTAAACCTGCCACAATCCTCTAGTGAATCACAGCTTTAGTCTGTGTAATGGCAATAAAAATAAAGTTCAAAAAGATATAGCACTTATTTACAGCTGTACTTAAAATGGTAAAGAACATCTTGACATTGGATGCCTCAAGCAAACTGTGCATAATATGAATAGAGTTTATCTCACTTAACTATTACTACTTCTATTCACTTTTGGTGTTGTCTGTTTAAAAGCTGTGGTTGGTCAAAAGGACATCTTTATAATTCATATACTCTGCAACATGAGTTTGGCATTCATTTGTAAACAGAAGTTCTACTTTTATTTGGGATAATTTTATGCTTGGTCATATGAAGGCCAACTTTACCCCAAGACAAAAGGGAAGTCAGGTTGGATTTGAACTACATAACCAGGATTCCCTAGCTGTCAACCTTCCCTTTTATCTAGACACATGGCACAAATCTACTCATTTAATTTCTCCACTCTGAATTAACCACATATAAAAACACAAGTACAGATAAATGAGAGCTGTACCTAGTTCAGTGTAGATTCCCTTACAGAGTATGTTAAATAGGAAAAATGAATATAGTGTAAATTACTTTATTACTGAAAAATTTCTATGTAACTAAGGGAAATATTTCAAAAGTAAAGATTCTTAAGGTAGTTTCTGTTGCAGAGCAGCAAAAATCATCTTTCTCTTGCAATTTTTATTTTTTAAAATGACTTTTAAGTAAAAATTTGCCCCACTTAACCTTTTCGTAGAGTTTGAATGGTGTACATAATTATCTTTAGGATATTTTCTTTCAAACATGCCCCAGAGCCTTCTCCACTATTTCTAAAGTTGTCATGGAAAGGTCAGGTCACTGTAGTGTCTGTGAGTTCTGGATTTCATTTAAGATTCTATAGTTAAAGAATAGGAAGGAGAAAGAATCATGATTCCCTTCTTACAAAATAAATCTAGTTGTTCTCTTCTAAAAGGAAATTTTGTTTCAAAATAAGGTAAAGATTCATTCCACTTGCTGAATACTAACATCTCAACATTTCTATGTGTGGAACTATTTGTTATTAAGAACAAATTGACCAAAATACTCTATGGATCAGGAGAAAGTCTTCTGGGATAGAAATGATTGGATTGAAGTGAATATAATATTGCTGAAAAATTCCATTTTACTTACGTCAAACAGTAACATACCCAAGCCAGGCGTGGTGGCACATGTCTTTAATCCCAGCACTCAGGAGGCAGAGGCAGGCAGATCTCTGAGTTCAAGGCCAGCCTGCACTACAAAGTGAGTACAGGACAGCCAAGGAAACACAGAGAAACCCTGTCTCAAAACAAAACAATACAACACAACACAAAACAAAACAATAAAACCCAATTTTTAATGAAAAGTCCACACTCTTTGATATTGGCATTTCTTTTTAAAAGTTAGTAAGTAACTATTAAAAGTTACAGCCTAGGACACAGTCTACATGCCTGCATCAATCAATGTTACTGCAAACATTGATTAGATATTAGAAAACTTCTATAAAAATGTGTGAAGTAGCTCAGAGAATCAGTGTGAAGTCAAGGAATCCACATTATAAAACCTCACTGTAGTCATAGGGAGCAGAATTGAGACAGCTAGGCAAAGGTATGCAGAGAATGCTTCTCTAGAGGCACTAGGTTCCTGATCACTGTTAACTCTGCACTCAGTTCCAGCAGAGATTAAGGAAGCATAAAAATGATTTGAAGAGCTGTTAAGGTAAATCATTCCACAGTTGAGCTCAATTGCTGCTCTACCTGATGACTTGACTTCACTACCCAGAACCCATCCATGTAAGGAGGCTCAGAGCAGCCTGTAACTCCTGCTCCAGAGTATCTGACACCCTTTCCTGGATTCTATGGGGAATCCAGATATGTATGTAGATAATAAATACCAAAAACACATGCACACGAGTATAAATAACAAATAAATTTTTCTGAAAAGCCCGATGTCTCTCCTCCTTATGTTATTATTGTGAGCAATGGCTTTTTATCTGTACCTTCATTATCTCTTTTTTGTTTGTTTGTTTGTTTTGCATGTCTTTATTAACTCAAGTTACATCTCAATCCCAGCCTCCTCCCTCCTCCTTTCCCAGTCCCACCTTCCCCTTGACTTCCCCCCTTTCCCTGCTATCCTTCTTTTCAGGTGAAGGGGCCCCCATACAACCCCCTCAGTTGATCAGACGTATGAGAGCTAAGAATTTCCTCTTACATTGCAGCCCTGCTAGGATAAAGTGTCCCTCTAACAGACAACGTAGTCCATGATTGAGATGCCTGCATCTTACTTATTAAGGGATCTATATTAAGACTAAGTTGCCATATATATGCATATATATGTATGAGGGGGGCTAGGTCTAATCTAAGCTTTCTTCTTCTTTTTTTTTTTTTTTGGTTAATGTTCAGTTTCAGTCTCTGCAAGCATCTAGTGGCCTACGTTGCTTGGTTCTGTTGATCTTCATGTGTTCTTATCCCTTCTGGTATTCTCTATTACTCCTCCCTCCCTTATGTAGGACTCCCAGAGTCCCACCTAATGTTTGACTGTGTCTCAGCATCTGATTATCTGCTGCTGTGTGGAATTTCACATAGGATAATTTTGCTGGCTTCCTGTTCCTTTGGGTCTGTGGGTTGTAGGGTAGTTATCTTGCACTGTATGTTTAAAATCCCATTATAAGTGAATACATGCCATGTGTATCTTTCTGGGCCTGAGTTAGCTCACTCAGGATGAGCTTTTCAAGTTTCATCCATTGGTTACACATTGCATGATTTCCTTATGTCTGATACTGAGTAATATTCCATTGTGTAAAGGTATAAATGAAAATTTTATTTAGAATACCCATATTTATTAACACCCAATAAACATCTATAAAACTAGTATAACCTAGAATACCTAATATCTATAACCTATACCCTAATACTTGTAAACACTTACCACCTCAGAACACCTACACAATCCTATTTTAACCCTCTTGAAAGGATATTAGGATTCTCTAGAGCAGGTCCGTGTGAGCAATTTGGTCAGCCTTCTATTTGCAGACACACTTCAATTCCTCAAAAAACTGGCTCTGGCAGTCATAGTAAATGTATCTTCAACTTGGCTCAGCTTCCTCTGGGCCTCTTTGTCTCCCAATTCCTGCAGCCAACATCACTTCAGCTAGGGGCCCATTTCAGTTAACCGAGATTGTCCACAATCTCCTCAGCACATGGTTTTGAACTAGCTGAATCCTCTCAGGAGAGCTGTTACACCATCTGGCTTAGTCGTCTTTGGCTTCTAGACCTTGGAGGGCTTTGACCCTATAGAGTCTCCCTGGCCTCCTCTTTCTCTAGGCTGCCCTCAGAGATGTAGTCTCTAACTCCGAGGTCTCTTCACAGTGGGTGGTGTCTCGTGCTGAATGCTGGTGCTCTTGCTGCCCCTTTGCTCACTTCAGTTGCTTTGCTCCAGCCTCTGTGGCATTTGCCAGTCCCAGTTTTTCAGGCCATTGTTACTTCTAAGGTCTCCTCAGCCTTTGTGCCTCATGCTTCCCTCATTCACTAGCATACCTTAGGCAGCTCTGCTTCTGCTGCCATTCATCATCTCTGTGTTCATAAGGCATACCTCCTGGTCTTTTGCAATCTTTCCCATTCCCACACTATTTGGCAGCTCCTGAGACATCGGGGTGATCTCTGACATTTCCCTCAGCTTCTGTGGCCTTGCAGCTTTCAGCCTTGCTCAATCACCAGTCACCTTCTGCAGGCTGCAGTGAAACTGCAACCTTCTTAACAAAGATATTTATCAATAACTATAAACTGTTATATTAGGCCAACAGAATAGTCAGTGGTAGTCTGGGAGAGCAGCTGCCTGGGCTTGGCAGGAGGCCTGTGGCTGGAAGCCTGTAGGTCTGCCTTAGCTAGAGGCTTATAACCAACAGTGGCCTTTTCTCCAAATAATAAATACACCAAGACTTTTTTTTTATATTTCAACATTTAGGCCTTAGCTGATTCTCAATTAGTTAATCTAAGTTAATCCAACTAACTATTCTCAATCTGCCATGTGGCTTGCGGTGCCTTCAGGGTTCACAGAGCTCATACTCAGAAGTCCTGTTGCTATCAAGTCCTGGTAGGAAGAGAGAGCTTCCTCTTGGTAAATGCAGGCTTCCTAAGTTCTTCTCAGGAACCTATACCACCTTCCTATATGGTTTCTGCCCAGCTAATTGGCCATCAGCGACTTTTATTAACCAATCAGAGAGTTACTCAGAAAGGACGGTAACTGGATCTCTGAGCACTGAAATCAACCTCTGAGAACCAATGTATAAGACCTTCCAACACCTCAGTGCAATCTGAGATCTTCGCATCTCGACAACACCAAGTTACAAGCTCCTTTCAGTTTCCTGGGCCTTCAGAGTACACTCAAAATGGTTGACCAGGACTATACGATGCCAGGTTCCAGTGTGATCTGCATTTCCCATAAGGGTCCTTCCTAATTCACTAAAGAAAACTAACCCACTACATAAATGTACTACAGTTTTGTTTTTATTTTATTTTTTATCCATTTTTCGGTCAAAGAGCATCTGGGTTGTTTCAGGTTTCTAGCTATTACAAATAAAGCTTCTATTTGAACATAGTTGAGTCTATGTCCTTGTGGTTTGGTGAAGAAACTTTTTATATATGCCCCGGAGTGCTATGATTGGGTCTTGAGATAGAACTATCCCAGTTGTCTGTCATATTGCCAGATTGATTTCCAAAGTGGTTGTACAAATTTGCACTCCCACCAGCAATGGAGGTGTTCACATCCTGGACACCATGTGCTGTCATCTTAGTTTTTGAGCTTAACTATTCTGACAGGTGTGAGAGAGAATCTCAGAGCCATCTTGAGTTGCATTTTTTCTGATAACTAAGGATGTTGAGCATTTCTTCAAGTGCCTCTTGCCCTTAGAGATTCCTCTTTTGTGAATTCTTGGTTTAGCTATTTACACCACTTTTGATTGGATTATTTGCTTTCTTGGGGTTTAATTTCTTGAGTTATTTGTAAATGTTGTATATTATCTCTCTGTTGGATGTGGAGTTGTTTAATATCTTTTCCCAGTCTGTAGGCTGCCATTTTGTTCTAATGACAGTGCCCTTTGCCTTACAGAAGCTTTTCAGTTTCATGAGGTTCCATTTATTGGTTGTTGGTCTTAGAGCCTGAGCTATTGGCTCTGTTCAGGAAGTTGTCACCTGTGCCAATGAATTTGAGATTTTTTTCCTCACTTTCTCTTCTTTTGATTTTTAGTGTGTCTGGATTTATGTTGAGATCTTTGATCCACTTGGACTTAAGTTTTGTGCTTAGTGATCCATATTTACAATCTTTTCCATGTTGACATCCAGTTAAACTAGCACCATTTGTTGAAGATTTTTTCTTTTATCCATTGTATGGTTTTGGCTTCTTTATCAAAAAATTAAGTGACTGTAGGTCCGTGGGATTATTTCTGGGTCTTTGATTTGATTCCATTGCTCATTGAGTCTGTTTCTACACCAGTACCATTGTGTTTTTAACACTATTGTTCTGCAGTATAGCTTGAAATCAGGGATGAGGATACTTCCAGATGTTCTTTTTTTGTACAGGATTGATTTGGCTATCCTAGTTTTTTTTTTTTTTCCCATATGAAGTTGAGAATTATTCTTTCAAGATCTGGAAAGAATTGTTTTGGTATTTTGATAGAAAGTACATTGAATCTGTATATTGCTTTTTGTAGGCTGGCCATTTTTACTATGTGAATCCCACCTATCCATGATCATGGGAGATCTTTCCATCTTCTGATGTCCTCTTCAATTTCCTTCCTCAGGGACTTGAAGTTCTTGTTGTATAGGTCTTTCACTTGCTTGGTTAGAGTTATCCCAAATATTTTATATTATTTGTGGCTATTGTGAAAGATTTTGTTTTCCTAATTTCTTTCTCAGCCCATTTATCTTTTTGTGTAAAAAGGGGCTACCAATTTTTTTTTTGCTTGTTTTAGAATTAATTTTGTATCCAGCCACCTTGCTGTAGGTATTTATCAGCTCTATGAGTTCTCTGGTGGAAATTTTGGCGTCACTTATATATCCTATCATGTCCTCTGTGAATAGGGATACTTTGAGTTCTTCCTTTACAGTTTGTACCCCCTTGATCT
Organism: Lophiomys imhausi; assembly: GCA_907164525.1. NCBI lineage: Eukaryota > Metazoa > Chordata > Mammalia > Rodentia > Muridae > Lophiomys > Lophiomys imhausi. Next base: position 3,145,149 of record CAJQZJ010032944.1, read on the forward strand.
CCTTTAGTTTTCTTATTACTCTGGCTAGAACTTCAAGTACTATGTTGAAAAAATTCAAAGAGTGGGCTGCCTTGCCTCATCCCTGATTTTAGTGGAAATGCTCCAAGTTTCTCTCTGTTTAATTGGATATTGGGTGCCAGTTTTGCATATTGCTGCTATTATGTTTAGGTATGATCCTTGTATGCCACCTCTTTCCAAAACTTTTAGCATGAAGGGGTGTTGGATTTTGTCAAATAGTTTTTCAGAATCTAGTGAGATGATCATGTGTTTTTTTTTCTTTTAGCTTGTTTATATTGTGGATTTTTCATATGTTGAACCATCCTGCTTCCCTGGGATGAATGTGTTCATTCATCCTTTTGATGAACACTTTTGATGTGTTCTTGGATTCTGTTTGCAAGTATTTTATTGAGTATTTTTTGCATCTATAATTATAAGAGAGATTGTTTTGAAATTATCTTTCTTTGTTCGGTCTTTGTTTGGTTTCAGTATCATGGTGACTGTGCCCTCATAGAATGAGTTTGGCAGTGTTCCTTCTCTTTCTATTTTGTGGTAGAGTTTGAGTAGTATTGGTATTAGCTCTTCTTTGATGGTCTGGTAGAATTCTTTGCAGAAACCATCTGGCCTTGGGGATTTTTGTTGGGAGGGTTTTAATGGCTGCTCCTATTTCCTTAGAGGTTATTGGACTGTTTAATTTGTTTACCTGATCTTGATTTAACCTTAGTTTTTGGAAAAAAAATCAAGGAAATTGTCCATTTCACTTAAGATTTCCAATTTTGTGTAATACAGAATTTTGAAGTAAGACCTGAAGATTCTTTGGATTTCCTCAATGTCTCTTGTTATTTCCCCCTTTTCATTTCTGATTTTATATATCTGGACATTTTCCCTATGCCTCTTAATTAGTTTGGCTAAGGGCCTATCTATTTTGTTGATTTTCTCAAAGAACCAACTCTTGGTTTCATTGATTCTTTGTATTGTTCTTTTTGTTTCTAAGTTGTTGATTTCAGCCTTAAGTTTAATGATTTCCTTCCTTTTGCTCCTCTTGGGAGTTTTTACTTCTTTTTTTTTTCCAGTTCTTCCAGTTCTGCTGTTGATTTGCTAATAGGAGCTATCAAAATTTTCTTTTTGAAGGCACTTAGTACTATGAACTTTCGTCATAGCACTGCTTTCATTGTGTCTCCTAGGTTTGGGTATGCTATGTCTTTGTTTTTATTGGATTTCAGGAAGTCTTTAATTTCCTTTTTTATTTGTTCCCTGACTCAGTGGTCACTGAGTAGAGAGTTGTTCAGTTTCCCTGAATGTGAAGGTTTTTTGATATTCTTGTTTTGTTGATGAAGTCCAACTTTAATCCCTGGTGATCCAATAAGATACAAGGGGTTATTTCAATTTTCTTGTATTGGTTGAGGCTTGCTTTGTGACCAAGTATATGGTCAATTTTGGAGAAGTTTCCATGAGGTACTGAGAAGAAGGTGTATTTTTTGTGTTTGGTTGAAAATTTTCATAAATATCTGTTAGGACAATTTGGTTGATGACATCTGTTATTTTCATTATTTCCCTGTTTGTTTTTTGTTTGGAGGGGCAGTCTGTTGACATGAGTGAGGTGTTGAAGTCTTTCACTATTAATGTGTGGAGTTCAAAGTGTGGTTTAAGTTTTAGTAATGTCTCTTTCACAAATGTGGGTACCCTTGTATTTGGGGCATAAGTGTTCAGATTTTTTATTTTGAATTTTTCCTTTGATGAGTATGTAGAGTCTTTCCCTATCCTTTTTTGTTAATTTTAGTTGAAAGTCTATTTTATTTGATATTAGGATGGCTACTCCAGTTTGCTTCTTGGGACTGTTTGTTTAGAAGACGTTTTTTAGCCCTTTACTGTGCGGTAAAGTATATCTTTGTTGGTGAGGTACATTTCTTGTATGCAGCAGAATGATGGATCTTGATTATGAATCCACTGTGTAAGCCTGTGTCTTTTTTCGGGAAATTGAGTCCATTGATGTTGAGAGATATTAACAACCATTGATTATTTTTTCCTGTTATTTTGGTGTAGGTAGTAGTAGTGTATTTGTCTGTTTCTTTTGGTTTTGTTGCTGTGGGGTAGTTTCCTTTGTTTTCTTGGGTGTAGCCTGTGTCATAAGTCTGTAGGTGGAGTCTGCCTCTGCAGTTCTCTGGGGATCACAGGTGCAGTTTGTGCTTCTTAGCCTGTTAGATCTGATGGGATGTCAGGCTGGTCTTACAGCCTGGGATACAAGTCTATGAATGAGTTCTGCTCCTGTGGTTCCCTGGGAATCACAGATGCAGTTTGGGCTTCTCTGATAGAAGCACTGTGTCCCAGGGTAGCATGTTAGAGTCCCCAGTGCTGGGGTAGTGTTAAGCATTCTAAATGTTAATTGGTCCTGTTTGCTGTCTGTTACTTACATTCAATCTGATTGTTTAAATAAAATGCCGAGGCCTGAGATTGAGCAAAGACAGAGAAAGGTGGGACTTCCTGGGATTAGAACAGGAAGCCTGTGCTTTAGACAGAGGATTCAAGAATTCCAGCCAGCAGCAAGAAGAAGAATTGATTCTAGCCAGGAGCAGGAAGAAGAAGACACATGCCATGGGTTAGAGAAAAGAACCTCATTCCACATGGCCTGGAACATCGGCTAGTGTGGAGAATGGTGGTCCAAGGGGACATATGTATACATGGGGTCATATTTGGGTAATAGAATTAAGAGCTAGCTTAGATGGGCTAGGATTGCACAACCCAGGCCAAGGCTTGTTAAAATCCACGTGGTGTCTGTGTGCTCATTTTTAGTGTCTGCTTAAAGATTAACGGCTGCCAAACAAATTAACAATAATCAAAGTACTGGTTAAATAGTTTAATTAGCTATAATTTTTTAACACCCCAGTGTGTCTGTCTGCCTCCCTGAAGCCTGGGTGATGAGTTTGTGAGTAAATTCCACCTCTACAGTTTCCTGTGAATAACAGACATAGTATGTCTTCTCAGCCAGAAGCACTAGGTCCCAGGGCAACCTACCAGAGCCAGCAGGTGTTTGGATGTGGTCTTCCCCTGCAGTTCTCTTGGAATCCCAGGAACAGCTAGGACATCTTGCCTGAACTGGTGGGTTATCTTACAATTCTCCCACAGCCAAGCCTCAAGTCAGTGGTCCTGTTCTTCCCCTGAGGCTCCCAGGAAAGCCCTCATGCACCTTGCACCTCTCGTCCAGAAGCACTGTGATCCAGTTCAGCCTGATTAACTCATGGATCCACTTGGTGAACCAAAACTGCTTCAGTGTTTTATGCCTGGAGCTTTTGATGGTGCAGACTCGGTGCCTGGCTGAAGGACAAGGCACACTGGCAGAGGGTTCTGAAATGACATGTGTGACTCAGAACAACTGAGCTGCCTCCTACCTTCACCAACAGTTGGCCAGCCAGATGTTGCCATGTTGTGATTCCCATGAAGAATGACCTCGATCTTACTGTTCCTGAGGCTCCACTGGTCCTCTTTTGGGTGCCGGAATGACTGAGGGGAAGCTGGGGCCTCAGGAAAATGGGGAGTACCTTTGTCTAGAAATGGGATCAATCAACTGGGGTACCGAATTCCTCATGCACATGGGCTCTTCTACTATGGTAAGAAATGCTCCTGCTCTCATCGCTGGCCATTCTATTTTTCTGAGCATCAAGATGTCTAGCACAGGGTCTTACACCTCTTAGACAGCTGCTCAGCATGATTGTATCTCTGCAGTGATCTAGTTGATTTTCTCATCTTTCAGACTGTATCCCTGATGGTCACCACCATCTTTATCATTCCCTACTCTCATTATCTCTAATTCTAAAGGATTTACCAGAAAATGCACTATGCAAAAACAAGATAAGACAAACAAACAAAAAACCTACCTAACTTGACAGTTCAGAGAGGATTTTTCTAAGCAAATAGCCTGATATACTGTCCAGAAAAATATTTTTGTTAAAAATACACAATGCAGTAAATTTAATAATTTTAAATATTATTTTTTAAAAATATAAATTTTTGCCGGGCGGTGGTGGCGCACGCCTTTAATCCCAGCACTTGGGAGGCAGAGGCAGGCGGATCTCTGTGAGTTCAAGGCCAGCCTGGTCTACAAAGCGAGTCCAGGACAGCCAAGGATATACAGAGAAACCCTGTCTCTAAAAAACCAAAAAAAAATATATATATAAATTTTTAAAAATTTTAAATTAAAAAATTTTTAAATTTTACATCTTTTCTTTGTACTACTTTTTGTTTTGTTTTTGGTTTATTAATATTTATTTATTACTTAAGGATACATCTCCGTCACAGTGTCCTCTCTTCACCCCTCCCAGTCCTGCCCTCCCACCCTCTACCCCACATCCCTTCCATCCCACTCCTCTGGAGTGGAGTGTCCCTACATAACAGTCTCCCACCCCATTTCAGCAGTCATATTAGGGCCAGAAGCCTCCTCATACACTGGGAGCCTACAAGGCAGCACCACTAGGGCAAAGTGTCTCATTGACAGGAAATAAAAAGTCTATGTTCATGTTCCCTTTGGTGCATTGGCTGTAGTATAGTTATCCTGAACTATATGGCTAAAATCCAATTATAAGTAAATGGATGCCATTTGCATCCTTCTTAGTAGGGTTAGCTTACTCAGGATAAGCTTCTCTAGTTCCATCCATTTGGCTGCAAACTGAATGATTTTGTTGTTTCTGATTCTTTTCTTTGTGCTATTTTATTCCAGCATAACTTTCACCTGTATCTCTTTTGCTCCTGCATCCTGAATGCTATTCAAATGATCAGAGACCTTATTAAACAGCCAAAGACTTGTTTATTTCAATTCCATTTGGAGATCCTGAATTTTCCTTATTTTTGCAAACATCTACATTCCATGCACAAGCTAGATGAATAAAAGTAGAGAAGTGGTGATATAGACGAATAAATAAGATAAGAATACAAACTAATATTTATTAATGATGATAGTACTTTTCTAAATTTTCTTATTATATTCTAGAAAATTATCTTCAGGAACTTTCAGGATATAAGAAGAAAATTTCAAATGTGCTAAAACTTTCTTAAATAGCCTGACATTTGTTATGTATGTTTTTCATTTTTAAAATGAAATGTGGAAAGAATGAAGACTCATGAACTTAGTTCCTACAATGAATGTTATATTTGACTTCTGTAATTCTTACTTGCACTCAACAAAATCTTGAGGACATTAGCTACTGAAAGAATGAATGTCACTGAGGAATAGCCTAATAACTTTGACAGAAAGTAATTCACTCAGTAATTCTTATTTTTTAATTTTTTTCTACCATATAGATTAAAAAATTTATAAGAGCTATGTCTCCTACTACTTCAGAAATAATCACTGGCAGCCAAATTGCTGACAAGTGCTTGCAACTTGAAACAAAAATCCATTGCCTTAGCTTACCTTTCAACGACATGAACTTTTTTAAAGACCTCTGCAAAAGAAAAAAGAAAAGAAAGAATAAATTGTTCAGGAAATGATTCAGAGACCATGAAGGGGACATCCCTCCTTAGACCTTATATAAATGTGTCATCTAGATTCAGAAGTAGTACAGAGATTCTTTTAGACTACAATAATAAATTCAGGTGGTTTAAGGGTTAGACCAAATTTTCCCTAGTTCAGTGTTCAGTCTGCACATGACCGATGATATCTTCAGTCAATTGTCAAATTGTAATCCTGTTTTAGCCCTAAATATCCATCCCACATTTTAAAACACAAAGATAACTTTATCTCTAACATGTTCTTTCATAGAAACCACTTCAAATGTGATTTGCTGCTAATGAAAAATAGCCTTTTAAATTGTCTGATGAGTATAATTTTCGACCTTTGTTGTAATCCCCAAAGAAATTTCTGAAAATTCTGAAAAATATTATATGTCCTTGGAAAACAGTTTCTTAAGTTCTTATTTTGGCATTATTGTGGTGTGACTTTTTAAAACTTTCTCAAGTGATGAACAGCATTTATCTATATGGGAAGTGCTTGGAATATAATATAAATTTGAAGTGAGAGGGAGAACAGAGTGAGAGAGAGAGATATTTATTTTTATTGAGCAATTGGATAAATCTTGGTACTTTTGAACAAAGAGCTAAATAAACAATTATGAAGCTCCACCTGAATTCCACATGTTTATTGAGCAATTGGATAAATCTTGGTACTTTAGAACAAAGAGCTATATATAAAATTATGAAGCTCCACCTGAATTCCACATGTGGCATGAGCTGGGAACCAGGGTGATAATTCAGCACTCTATTACATTATTTCAGTTATTCAAGACACAAAGGCTTGGGACAAGATAAAGATATTTAAAAGGGAGACCAAATAGCTGAACCTGCAACTTAATTATCAATTGTAGTTATTAGTAAGTATAAACTGTAAGATTAGGTCAGCAGAGCAGCCAATGGCTTGGCAGAACAGCAGACAGCTAGGCCCACCTTAATGAGTTGCCTGATTTGACCTGGGGAAAGAGCCCTGGGACCAAGGGTAGCCTACACCACCTATAACCTAAACTCTGTTAATTAATATGTTATATTAGGTGGGTAAAAATACCAGCAGCTTGGCGGGAGATTTGCCTGGGTTTGAGGGGAATCCTGGAATCTGGGAGTCCTATGGCCCTGGATTGCTTGGACTGAGGGCCTATAAGCCGCTGCTGCAGTCCTTTCCCCAATAATTAAAAACATCAAGACCTTTTAATGTTTCAATGCCTAAATCTTAGCTGGGCAGAGTCTCAATTAGCTATTCTAAATCGTTAACCCGGATCACCTAACCCCAAACTGCCATGTGCCTGTGATTACCTTCTAGCATTTTCAAACATATCTCTCTGTGTCTTTGTCTCTGGGTGGAATGAGTTAATCCTCTGTGTAAAATGCAGGGTTCCTATTGTAATATCAGGAAGTTCCACCTTCCTATATTCTCTCTGCCAAGCTAATTGGCCACCAGTGACTTTTATTAACCAATCAAGAGAATACCTCAGAAGGGGCAGTAACCTGATCTCAGCATTGAAATCAGCCTACCAGAAGCAATGTGATTAGACCTTTGTCAAAAAATAGCAGTCAACATTTAATTCAATTATATAACAAAGTAGTTTAATGCAGAGAAAGGTGGATGTTGTTTATAAGGAAATGAGAAGAAATGAGTAAAAATCTCATCCTGCTTTAAAGTTTCATAGGCAATTATCTAATATATATTAGTACCAAGCTGAATAATTGTAAGTAGAAATATGATAGAAGTCAATATAATACATTTCCATAGATATTATAGATCAGTAATGTCCCTCTTTTATCTAAATTGTCACATAGTAGTTATTTTTGATATTGATGTTCAAATTTCTCTAGTCTGTGCAACCATCCAACTGCTATTCTATTTTGAAGGCAGTTGGATTGAGCAAATGAGCATGCATGACTTTGTTCTATGGCATTTTGTTTACAAAACAAGGGACGTGTTACCTTTCACACACAAAAAATAATTTGCTGACCTCTCTCTCCTGTATGATTACCAATTTCAAAATGAATTTCAACAAATGGCACATGATCTGTCCAGTTAGTGCTGTTTCCCAGAAGCTCAAACAGTAGAGAAAAATGTTAACAGTTAATCTCTTGAATGTTAGTAAAATTCAATGTGTTCAGTAGAAGTAATAATATAATGAATATATTGTCGGGTGTGATGCCACATGCCTTTTATCCCAGAACTCAGGAGGAAGAGGCACCTGGATCTCTTTGAGTTCAAGGCCATCCTGGTCTAAATAGTGAGTTCTAGGACAGCCACACCTACATAGGGAAACCCTGCTTTAAAAAAAAAAAAAAAAAGAATATATGTTAGGTTTAGCTACTTCTGTAAACACATACCTCAAGTGTATGTTCACTATTTCTGGTAGGAAGCAGCATTGTGTGAGAGAGTATAAATGGTGGAAAAAGTGATGGAGTGTGGACTTTGATAACTGAACAGTGTTCCTAGAATGTTTGCTTTAAAAACACTATTTCTTGCCAAGCATTGTATAAAAATATTGGTTCATTCCTTAAACTCCCTGCTTCAAACAAGGTTTTGTGATTCTTTTTATTATACTTCTCTCTTTCATGAGGAAGTCACCCTGAACTATATCTGGTTTGCACCCATCACTTACTTTTATTACATAGAGAATAGAAATCAAGAGGTTACACATGCATGTTTCAGCCACAGAATCAGTGAATTCAGAAACTTACATACTGTAATATTTTTACCTATGTCTTCCTTGTCTTTCTAAAATGTCTGCCATTGTCAGCCTGAAAATTAGATTCCTCAACTCCAGAGAGCTGTTTTCCAGCTAGTTTGTTCCAATATGGAGGACCAGAAGGATATTGGAAGAAGCAGTTCCCTGATTCAGTTTTGGTTTTCATTCATCACCCTGTAGACATAGTGTCAATGAGTAGAATTTCACAAAGATGACAGTGCTGGGCGTATTATAAGGTCCTCTCTTGCAAACGATTATTAGTTTTTCTTTTTCAGACAATGAGACTTCCTCTACTTAGAATTCTTATCTCCAAACAGATTCACTCTATTTTTTCCTTCCAATGCCTCCACTTATTGTTGGCTCTTTTATAAAGATACCAAGCACAACATGGCCATGGAGCAGCTTTCTCAGGTCTCCTATATTCTATGGATGTGGTTCTAGTCTCTCCCTCACCTTGTTGAAGTACATATAGGATCTCTTATGTTGATCTCCTCTGACTCAGCTAATTAATATTATGCATGTTCTGTTCTTCCCTTAGGTCTCTTTCATCTATTTTCCACCATTACCATGCATTGAAATTTTATATATTGTTACATATACAATGTTTTGAGAAAGACTGAGATTTGAAATTTAACTGAATGTCTCTCTTTTTTTATAAAAACTGAAGTTTATATAATCTTTATATTCAATAATATTTTTGTCGTAAAGATCAAGAACAGATATATCACACTCAGCAAGTTATTTGCAAAGTATAACTATCTAGTGCAAGTGTTTTCAAATGTAAATGTCAAGGGTTATAAAAGAAAGATGTGTCAGTGTTCTCTGTAAGACAAAAATGTAAAAGAAAGCAAAAGAAGTAAATACAGGGATACTCTGCATAAAACAAGTCAATAATGTAAGATAACTCAGTGGAAAAATCAACTAACACAGCAAGCATATTAGCAGTCACTGTTAATAATATAACATTGTATTTCACAAAGAGAGAACTTTAGTTCTTAACTGCTATAAAACTGACAATCTCAACTAAGTAAAATAACATAGTGACTTCTAGATACTGCGTTTTCACAAAACTGAAGCACAAATATGAATCAGGACATGTACTCAAAAGTTCAAGGTAATTGAACATAAGGAAATGAACATTGGAAAGCAAAGGGGAAAGGACAAGAGATGACGCATCAAAACAAAACAAAAACCAGAACATTTTTCCTAGGCCTGAAATTAAACAAGTTTCATTCAACCACCACTGATTATTGAAAACATAGTTTCAGAAACATTGAGCTATATACTCTCAGTAGTTCATGAAGATAGATGAATCCATACACTGTGTGTGTGTGTGTGTGTGTGTGTGAGAGAGAGAGAGAGAGAGAGAGAGAGAGAGAGAGAGAGAGAATATCTGTGTTTATGTTGTGGTCACATTGTGATCAGTGTAATTTCTTTGCTGTGTCTAATGGAAATACCACCAGAGCTTAAGTCTCAATAAATCAAAACAGCTTACTTTATAAAGGTAATCACATAAATAAACGACAGATTGGTCAAAGGTACTTTTCCAGAATTGTTTTTCTATTTCATGTTTCTTTAATTGGAAAAATGGTCTGTGTCAAAGAACAAAATAATAAAGATTCATGATACTTATTCCATCCTACTCCAGTGTGTGTGTGTACATGTACAGTCCAATATCTCTAGGATTCACAGGAGCCTTTATAAGGACTAAACAATAACAAGAAAATTATTGTCACTATCCTTTACAGAAAAAATATTTTAATGGATTTGGGGAAATAGAGAAAGCTTGTGGTAATAAATTATTCAAGATAGCAGTAGTCTTAGAATACTTATAACTTATTTTTAAAGAGCAGCCTGGAGCAAAGCTGCATATCAAAATATAGTTAACTGTTTAGTTTGGGCTGATATTATGATCTTAAATCTAAATAAAAATTGTGCCATTTTTCTTAATTCCATATATTTTTATACTTCTAATCCACCAAGTCAATAAAATGCATATGATTACATTATTTAAATAATGTTTTTATACTGTGAATTCTCAGTCAATATGAAATATTTCATGTGAAGAAATTAGTAGAATAAAGCTTTAGACAAGTTACCTGGTATCTATTACAAATCATATCACTAAAAGCAATGCTTTGGTTTGCTGAAAATTTGCATTTTGAAATCTCCAATTAACCGTTCTGTTTGACCTCTAGCATAAGAGATGCATGTAGAAAAGCCTTTAAAGCACTGGCTAATTGGTTATGTAATTTCTAAGGTAGAGGTTTGATGAAACAATTTTGTAGATAATTTTTGCAAATAGGCATCACTCCCTGTAAGTATGAGGTTCCTGTCAATTTCTATGTGTGTACTATAACAGGAGAACTTTATAGTTTTTTTCTGAAAAACATTTTTAATGTTGTATCATTTCTATTAGTAGACATACTAATATTTGTCTCCCAGTTTATACATCATCTTAAAGAGTAAAGGCTTTATAAAATCAACAGTATTGTTAATTTCTCTCAGATACATTCCCTGCTGCTTTTTATTTTTACAATAACTAAATGAGTCCATTACCAGAAATATTAATTGCTATGCTGGTTCCATTATCACAAAATTTTAGCAGAGATTTTAAGAAGTAATACTCTATTTTGCATATATCACTTATATTAGTGCGTAAAACCTAGCAATTCTAGGCATATACTTTTATTAAGCTAGATTCAGAATCAATAGTATTGCAATTTAATAAGAAGTAGTGATAAGGGCTGAGAGTTATACCTAGTGTGCTACTAAGGAAGAAGAAAAGTGTTAGGCTTTGCTTATTGGGGAGTATAAAGGGATAAAATTTTCTTTATGATATTTGAACCAAAGATGCTACAGGATGGTATAGAGTTGAAAAGATTCTCAATAAGTATCCTGATGCTATTGAATTCTGTGTATGGATTAACAATAATATAGAGACAGTCCATGATTACACCTAACATTGAGATTCTAACTGTAGCATCATACCCTTTCCAGAAGACTGGAAGAGTATGGCATACAGAGAAGATGTCCTTTTGTTCAAGGTACATTATTAAAGAAACATGATCAATAAACATATGAAAGTGAGCCAAGTACATTCTTTTCTAATTTATAAATACAACCATGGAAATTTAAAAATACACAGAAGTGATAAGATCTAGCTGGCAACAGGAGGTGACAGTTTGACATAAAAAGCTTAAGAATCACTATGAAGCTGAGAGTGGTGGTGCACACCTTTAATAACATCACTTGAGTGGCAAAGGCAGATGTATCTCTGTGAGTTCAAGGCTAGCCAGGTCTACAAAGTGAGTCAAGACAGCCCAGGATATACAGAGAAACCCTGTCTCAAAAACTAGTTCAACAACAACAACAAAAACCAAACAAAAACAAAAATCTATGAAATATAAATCAAAAACTTTGAGATTGGAGAAAAGGGAAGAAGAATAAATTTGGAATATGTATTTTTTCAAGGTACGTATATATTCAGAAAATGGACAGAATAATAAAGCACTGACATTCAAAAGCTTAATACTATAATTTTGACATAAACTCTTTTCTAAGAAAGTCATTGAATTAAATTACCAACTACTATAAGGATGAAGAAAAAATACCCCAACACGAACAGTTATAAAATGAAGAACAAAACTGAAGCACAAACGATTACTGTAAACAAATTAAGGAGAAAAGAAATACATTTACCTCCTTATTATCAATATGCATTCAGTAGTATTTTTCCTTATGAATTATACTTGGAAAAAATGGGAGCTAAAATGGTAGTGGTAGAAAAGTTGTTTTCAATGTAGTTATAATTACATTGCCTAGAATAGCTCAGAGGACACAAAAAAGTTCTATTGTAAACTAGAATGAAATAACTAGGAACAAATATATACATGTGTTATTAATTTGAGCAATAAAACAACAAGGAACAACAAGAAAAAATATTTTTCTGCATGAAGCAACACATTCATGAAATTATATCAGAGAAGGAAAGAAGTTAGTTTGATGATCCATGAAATGAAAAAGAAAAAAGCTTTACACCTTTTCAAACTTGTACTTAAATGTAACTCAGGCTGGGGAATAGGAACTATCAAGAGGGAGAACCACAGAATCACAGACAAGAAATTTGAGTGCAGGCTTTTCTAGCAGCATATATAGTATGACACAGAAGGTAGTTTTCAAGTCTAAAATTGTATATAGACCTACATGGCTATAGAAATTTTTAAGAGAAATATTGCCTGATATTCAAATCAGGATTGGGATAGTATCAGTTTCCATTAATTGATGTGGACAGTTCCATTATTAATGATATTCTAATGAGATAACTAAGGATCCCTTATCAGTGGAGTGGTTTTATCTCCAGTGTTGTTTCAATTATTCATGATGTGAGAAAAAAATACACAGACACAGAGAGAGGAATTTAGGCAAGCCTTATAAAGACCTATCAATGAGAATAAGGAAAGTTCTTTGACACAGACAGAGGATTTTAGACGTGAGCCCACCATGAATCTGCAAGAAGAAACTGAAAGGGAGAGGTCCAAGACTGTTAGAAAAGCAACCTTAGTTTATCCAGTTAGTATAAAAGAACCAAGAGACCATGAGCATGCCCAAAGTTACAGAGAAAATACATAGAATCCTATAGACATACTAAAACTGAGATGTAAGGAAGCGATTGTCACCTATGGTATGCATTCATTCTATCTGAAACAGATTCTAAATTCATGGGCAACTCAGAGCAGAATTCTCCCTCAAAACTAGAAAGATTTGGCAGCAACAATATTGGAACCTAGTTATCTGTTACAAAGGTGAATATGGTGGAAAGAGGAAGCTAAGGCTGTAGAACAATGAAATCAGGCCAAAGGGAATGATATTTCCCTAGATAAGCTGCAGATTGACTTTAGTAATAACACTTTGGTGCTATGTCATTCAGCAACTTCAAATGTTTAGGATATGGTTGAAGAACCAGGAAAGATGTCTGAGTCATTTGCTAATTATACAAGGCTCAAGAGTAGCCTTCACTGAATTTTTGTAAAGATTTGACTTTAGCTGTAGATAGAAAAGTATCAAATCTGGAAGCCAGAAAAGTATTAATTGAAACTATGGCCTTGGAATATGGTAATTCAGAATGCAAAAGGGTGATTAGACTTTTAAAGGAGAGATCTGCACCAATAGAATAATGGATTAGAGATATTGGGTATTGGGTCTCACAATTATGATGCTAATCTAATAGAAATAATTTCTAAAAATCTTAAGAAAATTCAAAATGGCAGATGTTGCAATTGTGTTAAGCAAGGTCATTTAAAAAGAGATTGCAAGCAAGGTATTCCTAGAAACAATGTTTTTTTTCTAGAACTAATCCTAAAAGAAGGACTTAGTTTTCTGGATTATTCAGAATATATGGCAAAAGGCAACACTGGACTAATGAGTACAGATCAGCAAGCAATACCCAAGATAATTCTTTGCAGTCAGGAAATACCTAAGGGGTCCTCCAGCAGATCCCAATACCAAATTCAATGGAAATATTCCCTTTCTGATTATATAGGAAGTGCAGGGACTGCAGCTTCCAAAACTAAGAAATGACCTACCAGTGGCTGCCTGGACATTTCCCATTTTCTCTCCATACATTACAGCATCAATCTTCAGCCATTTGGACCCATTTCTCTGACAGACATTGATTGTAGAGCAGGAATTATGAAGGACTTACCTACTCTGTCTTGGCAGAGCTAGGCTGTCGACTTACCTGCTTTCAGGTTTTGTCCTTTTTGGACAGCAGTCTGGCTACAGTTGAAGCAAGGGGTTTTTCTTGCCAAGAGAAAGGCTTACCACCAATTCAATCATCAGATATATTTATCCCTCTCAGGTCTCTGAGGTGGTTGAAGAATAGATAGCTAGAGTCTCATAGTTAAATTTTGAGTTGTTTAGGAATCAAGAGGGTGTTCTGGATCTAAGAAGGTATTTTTAAAATTGTGAGGCAAGTTAATATGAAAGCTGAGTTAGATATAGAACTTTAAACTCATGGAGATGGTTAGATAGTAGAATGTTAAAGTCAGGTGCTAAATACATATGGACTGGACATTGGGAATGTATGCTAAGCCATATAACTCTCATAATTGTGGCCTATTTATTTCTGTTGTTTTGTATTGTATTTATAGTTATAAGAAAAAGAACCATTTGTTGGACTGAAAGGGAGAGCTCTTGGGGGGGAAAAAGAAATACCTTAAACTAAAAAAAAAGGGAAGAGGATGGGGGGTTGAGGGGGAGGAGGGTGGAAGGGAGTGACTGGAGGGGGGGAGTAGGAAGGGGATTGTAATTGAGATGTAACTTGAAGAAATAAAAAATAAATTATTAAAAAAAAACATTCCCTGTCAGCATAAGAAAAACAACCACAGAGAAATTAAAAGATTTAATTACTGTTGTTAAGAACAACTCTGCTCTGGTCATAATCAAGAACAGAACAGCTTCAATAAATAGTACAAAAGGTTCAAGAAAGATATAATTTTTTTTTGTTTACCCGTTTGAAACATTTTTTTATTTATATTTTTATTTCTTCAAGTTACATCTCAATCGTAGTCCCCTCCCTATTCCCCTCTCCAGTCCCACACTCCCACCCTCAACCCCCCATCCTCTTCCCTTTATTTTTCTTTTAAGTTTAAGGTATATCTTATTTCCCCCTACAGTTTCCCCTTTCAGTCCAACAAATGGCTCTTTCTCTTATAATAATAAATGCAATACAGTACAACAGAGGTAATTAGGCCACCTTTATGAGGGTTATATGGCTTAATGTACATTCCCAATGACCAGTCCATATGTATTTTGTACCTGACTTTAACATTCTACTATCTAAACATCTCCAAGAGTTTAAAGTTCTATATGTGACTCAACATTCATACTAATTGCAACACAATTTTAAAACTATCTTCTTAGATGTATAGCACTCTCTTGAGTCCTAAACAACTCAAAATTTAATTATGAGACTTTATCTATCTGTTCTTCAATCACCTCAGAGATCTGAGAGGGATAAATATATCTAATTTTATAGGAAGTACAGGGTCTGCAGCTTCCCAAACTAAGAAATGACATACCTGTGGCTGCCTGGACAGTTCCCATTTTCTCTCCATACATTACAGCATCGCTCTTCAGTCGTTTGGCCCCGCTTCTCTGACAGACATTGATTGTAGAGCTGGGGTTATGAAGGACTTACCTACTCTGTCTTGGCAGAGCTAGGCTGTCGACTTACCTGCTTCGAGGTTTTGTCCTTTTTGGACAGCATTCTGTCTACAGTTGGAACAAGGGGCTTTTCCTACCAAGAGATAGGCTTGCGACTAATTCAATCATCTCCCACTGGAGATTCTTCGATGCTCATCTTCTACTTGGAGGAGAATAGGGGGTGCTGTCAGGAGTTGATATGTCTTGATATAAAAAAATCTAAAGTTAGGAAAACATCTTTGAATGCCATATCCTGCAGATCTCTTGAGGTTTTTGAAGAGGCCCTATCTATCTCTTATATTAGGGTAAGCAGATGTTGCTTGTCTCTTAGCAGGTTTATTTGTGATTAGCTTAGCAAGTAACTATAATAGGCTGTCATAGTACCTAACAGAATGACTGGCTTGCAGAACCATTAGTTTGCATTTCTTAATTATCCTAAACAGTTCATGACAATTAGTAGTAAAAGGCCGAAACATCACATTTCATTTCTTTTTTTTTTACCTCCTAACCCTTCCACCCCATTTCTCTGGGGTGGGGTGTCCTTATATAACAGTCTCTCATGTCAACTGAGAGGTCCTATAAGGGCCAAGCGCCTCTTCATTCATTGGGGATCTATGAAGCAGTACCATCAGTGAAAAGTGTCTCGTTGCCTGGGAGAGAGAACTACTAAACAAACAAATCAATAAGCATACAATAGATAAAAAAGACTAAAAAATATAACTAATATTTTAAAAATAAATAAATAAATAAAAATTAAAAATAAGAAGTCTATGTCCAAGTTTCCTTTGGTGTGTTAGTTGTAGTATCGATACCTTCTACTATATAGCTAAAATCCTACTATAAGTGAATAGATGCCATATGTGTCCTTCTGAGTCTGGGTTAGCTCACTCAGGATGAGCTTTTCTAGTTCCATCCATTTGGCTGCAAATTGCATAATTTCATTGTTTCTGATAGCTGAATAATATTCCATTGTGTAGATGTACCACAGTTTTTTAACCCATTCTTCGGCTGAGGGACATCTGGGTTGTTTCCAGTTTCTAGCTATTACAAATAAGGCTGCTATAAACATAGATGAGGAAACTTCCTTATGATTCCGTGAAGAGGCATTTGGGTGTATACCCAGAAGTGGTATGGCTGGGTCCTGAGGCAGAGCTATTCCAAGTTTTCTAAGATATCGCCAGACTGACCTCCATAGTGGTTGCACAAGCCTGCACTCCCACCAGCAATGGAGTACGGAGCCCCTTTCTCCACACCCTCGCCAGCATGTGCTGTCATTTGAGTTTTTGACCCTAGCCATTCTGAAAGGTGTGAGACGGAATCTCAGAGTCATCTTGAGTTGCATTTCTCTGATGATTAAGGATGTTGAGCATTTCTTCAAGTGTCTCTCAGCCATTAGGGATTCCTCCTTTGTGAATTCTCTATTTAGCTCTGTCCCCCATTTTTTGATTGGATTATTTGGTTTCTTGGCATTTAATTTCTTGAGTTCTTTGTAGATTTTGGATATTAGCCCTCTGTCAGATGTGGGGTTAGTGAAGATTTTTTCCCAGTCTGTAGGCTGCCGTTTTGTTCCACGGACAGTGTCCTTTGCCTTACAGAAGCTTTTCAGTTTCATGAGGTCCCATTTATTGATTGTTGATCTCAAGTCCTGAGCTGTTGGTGTTCTGTTCAGGAAGTTGTCGCCTGTGCCAATTAGTTCGAGGGTTTCTCCCACTTTATCTTCTAGTAGATTTAGTGTGACCGGCCTTATGTTAAGGTCTTTGATCCACTAGGACTTAAGTTTTGTACAAGGTGATAAGTCTGGGTCTAACTTCATTCTTTTACTAGTGGACATCCAGTTGGGCCAGCACCATTTGTTGAAGATGCTGTCCTTCTTCCATTGTGCCGTTTTGGCTTCTTTTTCAAAAATTAGGTGGCCATAAGTGTGTGGGTCTATTTCTGGATCTTCAATTCGATTCCATTGATCTATTGGTCTGTTTCTATACCAATAGTATGCTGTTTTTACAACTTTTGCTCTGTAGTACAGCTTGAAATCTGGGATGGTAATACCTCCAGATGTTTTTTTATTGTACAGGATTGATTTAGCTATTCTGGGCTTTTTGTTGTTCCATATGAAATTGAGACTAGCTCTTTCCAAGTCTATAAAAAATTGTGTTGGTATTTTGATATAGAATTGCATTGAATCTATATATTGCTTTTGGTAGGATGGCCATTTTTATTATGTTGATCCTACCTATCCATGAGCATGGGAAGTCTTTCCATCTTCTAAAGGCCTCTTCCATATCTTTCTTCAAGGGCTTGAAGTTCTTGTTGTACAGGTCCTTTACTTGCTTGGTTAGAGTTACCCCCAGGTATGTTATGTTGTTTGTGGCTATTGTGAAGGGGATTGTTTCCCTTATTTCTTTCTCAGCCCATTTGTTTGTTGTATAAAGAAGGGCTTCTGATTTTTTTGAATTAATTTTGTACCCAGCCACTTTGCTGAAGGTGTTTATCAGCTGTAAGAGTTCTCTGGTGGAATTTTTGGGGTCGCTTATATATACTATCATATCATCTGCAAATAGGGATAATTTGACTTCTTCCTTTCCGATGTTTATCCCCTTGATGTCCTTTAGTTGTCTTATTGCTCTAGCAAGAACTTCAAGTACTATATTGAAGAGATATGGTGAAAGTGGACATCCTTGTCTTGTCTCTGAATTTAGAGGAAATGCTTCAAGTTTTTCTCCATTTATTTTGATGTTGGCCACTGGCCTGCTGTATATTGCCTTTATTATTTCTAGGTACGGCCCTTGTATGCCCGTTCTCTCCTGAACTTTTAGCATGAAGGGGTGTTGAATTTTGTCAAATGCTTTTTCTGCATCTAGCGAGATTATCATGTTTTTTTTTCTTTCATCTTGTTTTTATGGTGAATGACGTTGATAGATTTTCATATGTTGAACCATCCCTGCATCCCTTGGATGAAGCCTACTTGATTATGGTGTATGATACTTTTGATGTGTTCTTGAATTCGGTTTGCTAGTATTTTATTAAGTATTTTTGCATCTATGTTCATGAGGGAGATTGGTCTGAAGTTCTCTTTCTTTGTTGGGTCTTTGTGTGGTTTAGGAATCAGGGTGATTGTGGCCTCGTAGAATGAATATGGCAGTTTTCTTTCAGATTCTATTTGGTGAAAGAGTTTGAAAATTATTGGTGTTAGCTCCTCTTTGAAGGTCCGGTAGAATTCCGTGCTAAAGCCATCTGGCCCTGGGCTTTTTTTGTTTGGGAGATTTTTAATACCTGTTTCTATTTCCTTAGGGGTTATAAGGTTGTTTAATCTGTTTATCTGATCTTGATTTAGCGTTGGTAGGTGGAATCTATCACGAAAATTGTCCATTTCACTTAAGTTTTCAAATTTGGTGGAGTATAGATTTTTAAAGTAGGATCCAAATATTCTCTGGATTTCTTCAATGTCTGTTGTTATTTCACCTTTTTCATTTCTGATTTTGTTGATTTGTGTTTTCTCCCTCTGTCTTTTAGTTAATTTGGCTTAGAGTCTGTCTATTTTGTTGATTTTCTCGAAGAACCTACTCTTGGTTTCATTGATTCTTTGTACAGTTCTTTTTGTTTCTAAGTTGTTGATTTCAGCCCTAAGTTTGATGATCTCCTGCCTTCTGCTCCTCTTGGGAGTATTTGCTTCTTTTTTTTTCCAATTCACCCAGTTTGGCTGTTAACTCGCTAATTAGAGCTGTCACAAATTTCTTTTTGAAGGCACTTAATGCTATGAACTTTCCTCGTAGCACAGCTTTCATTGTGGCCCATAGGTTTGGGTATGTTATGTCTTAATTTTCATTGGATTTTAAGAAGTCTTTGATTTCCTTCTTTATTTCTTCCCTGACTCACTGGTCCTCTAGTAAAGAGTTGTTCAATTTCCGTGTGAGTGTAGACTCTCTGTTGATTCTTTTGCTAGTGAAGTCCAGCTTTATTCCATGGTGGTCTGATAAGATACATGGGGTTATTTCAGTTCTCTTGTATCTATTGAGGCTATCTTTGTGTCCAACTATATGGTCGATTTTGGAGAAGGTTCCATAAGGTGCTGAGAAGAAGGTGTATTCTTTTGTGTTTGGGTGAAACGTTCTGTAGATATCTGTTAGGTCCATTTGTTTCATGATCTCTGTTAGACTCATTATTTCTCTGTTTGGCTTCTGTCTTGATGATCTGTCCATAGTTGTGAGTGGGGTGTTGAAGTCTCCCCCTATTACAGTGTTTTAATTGATGTGCGATTTAAGTTTTAGAAGCGTTTCTTTCATAAATGTAGGTGCCTTTGTATTTGGTGCATAAATTTTCAATATTGAGATGACCTCTTGGTGGATATTTACTTTAATGAGTATGTAATGCCCTTCTCTGTCTTTTTTTATTAACTTCAATTGGAAGTCTATTTTGTTTGATATGAGGGTGGCTACTCCAGCTTGTTCCCTGGGTCCATTTGCTTGGAAGACCTTTTCCCAGACCTTTACTCTGAGGTAGTGTTTATCTTCAATAGTGAGGTGTGTTTCTTGTATACAGCAAAAATGGGTCTTGTTTACAGATCCAGTCTGTAAGTCTGTGTCTTTTTATTGGCGAGTTGAGTCCGTTGATGTTGATGGATATTAGTGACAAAGGGTTCTTATTTCCCATTATTTTGGTATAGCTGGTTGTCTTGTGTTTCTCTTTTGTTTAGTTGCTGTGGAGGTTTCTATTTCCTCTGTTTTCTTGGGTATAGTTATCTTCTCTGTGTTGGAATTTTTTTCTAGGATCTTCTGTAGGGCTGGGTTTGTGAGGAGATATTGTTTGAATTTGATTTTGTCATGGAATATCTTGTTTTCTCCTTCTATGTTGATAGAGAGTTTTGCTGGGTATAGTAGTCTGGCTGGGCACCTCTGTTCTCTCAGGGCTTGTAGGACATCCGTCCAGGCCCTTCTAGCTTTTAAAGTTTCTGAGGAAAAGTCAGGTGTGATTGTGATGGGTTTGCCATTGTATGTGACTTGGCCTTTTTCTCTTACAGCTTTTAATATCCTTTCTTTGTTCTCTACATTTGGAGTTTGTATTATTATGTGGTGAGAGGAGTTTCTTTTTTGATCTAATCTGTTTGGTGTTCTGTAAGCCTCTTGGATTTTTACTGGCATCTCTTTCTTTAGGTTTGGGAAGTTTTCTTCTATGATTTTGTTGAAGATATTTCCTGGACCATGGAGTCGGGAGTCTTCTCTTTCCTCTATGCTTATCATTGTTAGGTTCTGTCTTTTCATTGAGTCCTTGATTTCTTGGATGTTGTGGGTGAGAGATTTTTTAGCCTTCTCATTTTCTTTGGATGTTGTACTGATTTCTTCCATCGAATCTTTCATGCCTGAGATCCTGTCTTCCATCTCTTGCATCCTATTTTTCATACTCACATCCGTAGTTCCTGTTCTCTTCTCTTGATTCTCCATTTCCTCTTTTAACTCTGACTGTGTTTTCTTTATTGTTTCCATTTCTATTTTCATGTCTTGAATGGTAGTGTTCGTTTTGTACATTTCCTTCTCCAGTTTGCTTGTTTTTGTCTGGAGTTCTTTCTATTGCTTTATCCTTTTCCTGTTCAAGCTGGGTCACCTTGACTTGGAGCTCTTTAATGATGTTATTCGTTGTTTTAACTTTTAGAATTGTGGTTTCTTTGAATTCCTTCATAGTTTTAAGTTCTTCTTGAAGGGACTTTATCACTTTCCATAATGTAGAATTGTCATCGTTTTCATGTGTTTCAGTTATGGTGAGGTGGTTCGGGCTGGACGGAATAGTGTTGCTTTCTTTTTTTGGAGACATTTCGCTCTGTTTTTTTTTTTTTTTTTTTTTGTCTCTGGCCTCTGGCCATGGGGAATTTTTTTTTTTCTGTCTTCTGGACTTGGGTCCAAAGAGGGCACTGTGGTGTAGGAGTTGCCTTACTCCACCCCTAAAAGGAGAGTCATTCAGTCCCGCCTCCCAGGTGGAGACCTAATTAATTCAGGTGGTGGAGCTGTGCACATGTAAGTTCTGATTCCCCGCGGGAAGGGCCCTTACTAGTACAAAAGTTTGATATAGGACACTTTCAAATATCTCACAGTTTGCCTGGGGTTGGTTCCTGTAGTGGGTAAATCTACAGTTCAGCTCCAATAGCCTTGCCAATCCCGAGGCTTGGAAGCTGGCCTGTGACGTCACAGAATGGGATCTGAAGACACTTTGCAATGGAGCTACTTCACTTCCAAGGTTCCCAACCTTTCCCAGATAATTGGATTGTCTGTGTGAGACCTGGGAGTGCCCAGCAGGGTGGGGATTAACTCTGCGTGGTTTCTGAATCTGCCGGCTGGGTATTAGGTTGGGACTTACCGGGTATTTCTCCTTTTGGGGGGATGGGTTATCCCGATTCCAGGTCCAGAGGCATCCTAGTGTGTGGGAGAGTTGGAAGTGGCGTCCTGCCCAGGCATCTTCCGTGGTTCCTGTGTAGCTGGGTGAGATTTAGAAGGGGTAGTGCCCTTTGTACAGCATCCTGCAACACTTGCCGCCTTGTGACTGTTGACCCCGAAATCAAAATACGTCCGAGCCAGCTGCCGCCATCTTGGATCCCCCCAGAAAGATCTAATTGTACTTTAAAAGATATACTTAATAAACCGAAAGGGTTATTAAAGACCCAAGGGATAGATTATATAATTGGTTTATTACCTTTAAGTTTTTTTAAATGCTAATGAGAAAGGAACAACCGCTGCCAATAGACATTTTACAATAGAAAAGACTGCTGAATTAAATCAGTCTGTATATTTTAAAGATGTGTTGACCTTAGCATGGAAAGCAACATATGTGTTACATTGGGGAAGAGGTTTTACTTTTGTTTCTATGTAGGAAAAAAGCTCTGGATACCACCAAAATTGATAAATATTAGATTCAAACAGAAAGATCTTCTGAATAAAGAGAGCTGATAGTTTATCAGACAGTTTGAACATCAGTTCAAACTAGAGTATAAAGACTAAAGATTTCTTCTTAAATTAAAAGGATATTTTTGCCGTTTGATATTAAAAACACAGTTACGAGATTTAAAATATTGTAAGTAAATTAAGGGTTTGGTGTATTTATTTTATGGGCATAAGTGTCATCTGGGTCTTAGTTCTTTTTACCTGGAGACCTCTTTTCCCTCAGCCTCTCTATAGGCCTGCCAGGTCTTTTATAAGAGTTGTGTTCTCAAGATGAACTACAGTATCCAGTTTGACTCATATTAACGATGCAAGGAGCAAGCAATTAGATAGCTAGGAGCTATTTACACACCCACAAATTCCATGAAAAAATGTTCTTTTCATATATGCAAATGTAACAAGACACATTACCTAGCTTTAATTTTATTGCTTTCTAATTTCTGCTCAAATTTCATGTATGTTATAAAGCTGATGGCAATGTTCATGAGATAGTTTTTATATAAAGATATTTATTTCTGAACATATGTCTCTGTGAGTACTTCTTAGAATTTAACCTCACTATTGACACATTCTAATTTAATATTAGGTATTTCTCTCATGAAAACAAAATATTTATTTTTTAAGATTTACGTGTGTGTGAGAGAGGAAGAGAGAGAGAGAAAGAGAGAGAGAGAGAGAGAGAGAGAGAGAGAGAGAGAACTCAGACTGTGGGGGTCTGTAAAAGTGAACAGGAGTGCTGACAAATCCTCTAGCTGATAAGCCACCCAACATGAGTGCTGGGAAATATACTCAGGTCCTCTGTAAAAACATTATTTTTGCATTTCAAAATGACAGTTTATATTTTTGAAAAAAAAACTCTTTTAATATTTGTTAAGCATTCACATTTGGTGGTAAATTTTTAAAGGATGCTAATCTTAAAAAATAACAGATTGACATTTTTCATTTTACAATGCTTACATTTCTTTAAATTGCCCTTATTCCTATATTTATACCTATAAAGCTGTAGTTAAGTTCTGATAAATGTGGCCCTCATTTCACCCATAATGTATTTTTCCTTAATTTTCTATACATACTCTCACACAGAAAAATCTTTTCTCTTAATAGAGAACTATTAATAGCTGCTTTCATCAGTGGTAAAATATCTTTTCCAATTATTCAGTAGTAAAATACCTACACTCTTAACTTTCATTAAGTAATCAGGATGGCATTATCAGATGACTAGAAAAACTTGAAGTGGCATCTTCTGTTCTTGTAAATTAATTTTCTGTTGATAACAGTAGCTATGGTAACACTCGATGGCTATAGTCATTAAGATGATTCAGGGCTGAGGGTGTAAAGTTTGGTCTGGTAATTATCTATTTCAACCCACAAAATATAGTTTTAGAAATGTTTTCAAATTGTAAGGTGGTTAAAAGTAGTGACTATTTCATGTTGTTTAAAATACGGTTATCATACTAAGAAGCAAATTCTTTAAAATTGTTAAGATCTTAGTTTGCTTTTGGAAACTAAGATCCAAACCTTTTGGAAAGGTTTAGTTGTGTGGTCAGAGATGCTATTCTAATTAAGGGGGGAAATTAAAAATATTTTAGAAGAGATAAAAGAAAGTCAGGGTCACAGGATTCCTACTAAAAACACACTCCTAGCAGTCCAAAATCTTCCACTAAGTCAAATATTAGTGAGCAAGCATAAAACATGGGCCAATGGGTGAATCCCAGAGTGAAATTGTAGCATATGATTGCATGTATACACTTAATCTTTTATCCATTATTATTTGTCAAAAAATAGTTTTCATACCATAGGCATAGTTAATAATTCTATAACAAAATAGGAATGTGAATATATTTTAGAGATAATTGTACTTGTATATAGACATTAATGGAATTAGTGGAAGGCAATTTTGTCTTAATTTTTCTAGGAATCTACAAAATATTTACCAAAAAATCTACTAAAACTTACATGTTTCTCAATAGTAAGCAGGAGTTTCATTTACTTCTGTATCTATGAAAATAATTTTTATTTATTCCCATATTTTTCAAGATCCATCATAAAAGATGTGAAGTAATATGTCAATTGGTTTTGAATTACATTTCAGAAAAGATTAATTCTGAGTTCAAAAGTTACAGTTTAATATAAAATCTAGTCTTGTATTTTTTTTTTTTTACTTTTGAAATTTATTCTGGATTTGACTTTCTTGAAATTTAAGATAGTGTACTTTGTACTACTCTCTAAAATACATACTGCCTTGTATATAAATACTATCTTTGTTAATGTTGGAAAGTAATATATTTGAATAAGTTGCCATATTTTCAATGGTTTTATTTCTTTATTCTTTTTAATATATCACATATCTACTCTTTTATCATTTTAATTTACTTGGAGGCCTTATTAGTGAAAAAGTTTTTGATTTGTGTAAATATACCCTTATAACATGTATATATACTCTTATAGCAAGATGAAAATTTTTCAGGACATGAAATTTCATGACACTGTGTGGTTAGTAATTAATATTTCTGTTGGAAATACATTTTGAAATGATCATATACAACTCAGAAATTTAAAATAAAGATGTCTAATGATGGTAGATAGGAATCATAGGTTGAAAGTTAGAGCAGAATTAGAACTGACCTACTGCTCTTTTTCAATAAGTCAAGTATCAGCACATGAGGGACCAAATAGTATCATAAAATTGTGAACAAGCAGTCCAAACTTGTGCATATGGGAGACAGTTTAGATACATCAGCAATATATTCAATTTCTGACTAATTCAAATAACAGATATCTATTTATTGAAACAAGTTTTAGAAAAATATATCTATAATGATTCATATTTGATCATAATTTTATATACTATAGTGAAATAAAGTTCATTTTTTTGAAATTTTTATTGACTTTTTTGAATTCTTTACACTGATCCCTCTTATATCTCAATTCACCTTCTGACCATTCACAAATCTCTCTCTCACATCTATATCTTGTTGTATTTTGTGAGGCAACAAACATAACCTGGACGATTATATTATTGTGACAATGAATTTGGAGTTGTTAGTGGGATCCTTCAGGACTCCACCTCTCTCAGAATTTATTGATAACCAACAATTCAGAATTAAAGGATAAGGTCTTGTGAGACCTCCCTCGCTTTAACTGACCACAATTGTTGTAAGATAATGATTACAATTCCCTATGAAATCTAAAGAAAGAACAGCTTTTTATAGTCTTTTACCCTATCTACTTTACTACCTGTGAGATGAGATTATCTCAAACATAAAGACCAGAAATCATACTCATGTCCATGTAATAAAATTCATTATCAAGAAAACAATAATATCTAGTTACCCAAATGACCCAAACACTCACTTCAGAATTATTTGCTTACAACCGTGTGTAAGCATGGAAACAAATGTGTGCATATACACAAACAGACATAACAAATAAACTAAACGTCAAAAGTAAATTATTTTTAAAAAACTACTACACTTTGAAAGTAAAATTTTGTTTCTTATCTTTTTGTGATGGTTATTGTATAAAAATCTCCTGTCTCATCCCATAACCTTGGGCAGTGCCTTATTTGTCATTTAATAACTCTTCTTATTTCATTAAGAAAATAAATCATCCACATTGCTTCTACTGACAGTTATTTCTCACATGATGTAACAGAAATACAAAAGACTTTCTTTTTGTTGTTGTTGTTTATTACTTCAAGTTACATCTCTATCACAGTCCCCTCTCTCCACCACTCCTGGTCCTACCCTTCTACCCTCACCTGCCTCTCCCACCTATCCTACTCCTCCTGAATGGGTTGCCCCTACATATCAGCCCCCTCTAGTTTAACAGTTGTATGTGTGTTAAGAGATTCCTCTTATACTACTGGCTTATATGGCCATTTTTTTTAATAATTTATTTTTTATTTCTTCAAGTTACATCTCA
>CAJQZJ010032944.1:3171799-3259531 GCA_907164525.1 Lophiomys imhausi
TGAATTTAAATTGATGAAAATAGAGACTGTAATTCATGGATATGAATTATTTTGCAACATGACCATAAATACAGCAGCATTCGTCACATCTAATTTTAATCAATATACGATTTACTTCTCATCTCATTGCTTCATAAGGGAACAGGGTTATCCCTGAGTTATCACAGTGGAACAGCCAAAGAGATTTAGAAATTAATTTAAAAAATAAAATAATGATCTTTGTATATTGATACAAAATTAATATTATATTTGGCCACATTGGTATTGATCTTTCTATATTGATAAAAATTAAGGGTAACACTTTTAAAGGTAGTGTCCCTAGTAATGTTTAAAAAGAAATGTGAAATTTCGGCCTTTTGCTACCAAATGTCATTAACTTTTTAGGATAATTAAGAAATGCAAAATAATAGTCATTCAAGGTTGTCATTTTGTTAGGTACTATGACAGTCTATCAGTTATTTACTAAGCTAATCAGAAATCAAGTTGCTAAGAAACAAGCAACATTTGCTTATCTAAATATAAGAGATACATAGGGGGTCTTCAAAAACCTCAAGAGATCTGCAGAATATGGCATTCAAAGATGTTTTCTTAACTTAATTTTTTTTTTGATATCGCGACATGTCAGCTCCTGACAGCACCTCCTATTCTACTCCAAGTAGAAGATGAGCATCGAAGAATCTCCAGTGGGAGATGATTGAATTAGTGGCAAGCCTATCTCTTGGCAAGAAAAACCCTTTGCTTCAACTGTAGACTGAATGCTGTCCAAAAAGGACAAAACTTGGAAGCAGGTAAGTCGATAGCCTAGCTCTGCCAAGACAGGGTAAGCAAGTCCTTCATAATTTCTGCTTTACAATCAATGTCTGTCAGAGAAACGGGGCAAGTTGGCTGAAGATTGATGCTATAATGTATGGAGAGAAAATGGGAACTGTCCAGGCAGCAACTGGTATGTCATTTCTTAGTTTTGGAAGCTGCAGGCACTGCACTTCCTATATAATCAGATATATTTATCCCTCTCAGGTCTCCGAGGTAGTTGAAGAATAGATAGGTAGAGTCTCATAGTTAAATTTTGAGTTGTTTAGGAATCAAGAGGGTGTTCTGGATCTAAGAAGATGTTTTTAAAATTGTGATGCAAGTTAGTATGAAAGCTGAGTTAGATATAGAACTTTAAACTCATGGAGATGGATAGATAGTAGAATGTTAAAGTCAGGTGCCAAATACATATGGACTGGATATTGTGAATGTATGCTAAGCCATATAACTCTCATAATTGTGGCCTATTTATTTCTGTTGTTTTGTATTGTATTTATTGTTATAAGAGACAGAACCATTTGTTGGACTGAAAGGGGGAGCTGTTGGGGGGAAAAAGATATACCTTAAACTTAAAAAAAGGGAAAGAAGAGGGGTGGTTGAGGGGGAAGAAGGTGGGAGGGTGAGACTGGAGGGTGGAGTATGGAGGGGATTGTGATTGAGATGTAACTTGAAGAAATAAAAAATAAATTTAAAAAAAGAAAAAAATGAAATGTGTAAGCAACAAATATCACTATTGTCTATATGTAGATTATTGGCTATTAAAATCTTGCAAAATTAAAATTTATATTTTTACTCTTTCCTGGCTTTACCATTTTTCTCCCTCAAGCTCTGTCACCCTGGCAGCTTCATTACTTTTTCTTAAATATGGTAGAAATTATAATCCTTGTGACAGGAATAAACAGTTATTCCAAGGCTCCAAACAAAATATGGATAAAAAAGGAGAAGTGTTAATTTTGTGAATTCATTATAACACACACACACACACACACACACACACACACACACACACACACACACATCTATCATTATTGCATAACAAAATGTTTCCTTGGGAGATGCAAGACTCAAATCTCCTCACTTCAGAAAAAGAGTTCATGAGAGACCAAAGTTCAGTTATCCCTCAACTCCAAGTAGTGAAGCAATGAGTATTATTGGGGTCATTTGCAGTACACCAATGAAGGGTTACATATAGGAGCAAAATTACTCAAAGATGTTTTCATTACCAAAGCCCACTCCAGAGTGTATGAGAACTCACAAAAGCTAGGAACCTGGATCACATTGAACAACTCAATTAGATGTTGTCCAGTCCAATGGTTCAGGTATATACCTCTTCCAGGCAGCTCAGCTGGTTTCTATTCTTTCAGGGAGCAATTCTTACCTAAAACTTGTTGGAGAAAAGCTTTATACATGGTTTCAAGTGCTGATTTCAATGCTCTGAGATCTTGTTACTACCCTATCTGAGACATTCTCTGATTGGATAATAAAAGTTGCTAATGGCCATTTAGCTGGACAGAGAGAGAATAGGAAGGGAGAACTTCCTGGGAGGAATAAAGAAACTCCAGGAAGAGTCTGAGGAAGCTCTCTTTTCACTAGGAGATATGGAAGAAGACAGATGTGACTGTGAGCTCAGAAGGTACAGCAAGCCTCATGACTGGTTGAGACTAGGTGGTCAGGTTAACTTAGGTGAGCTGATGAGAGTCTCCCCAGCTAAGGCCAAAACATTGAAACAATGAAGGTCTTGGTCTATGTATTTTATGGGCATAAGCCCCCCCCCACGCCAGGTTTCAGTTCTTTTCACTTGGAGACCTAAGTCCCCAGGCATCCTCACCTAGAGAAATAAGCTTCAGGCTTAATACAACAAACACTCTTCTTAATAGCTTTGCTTGTTTGAGGAGGTTTATTGCTTATCCTGAGAGGGAGGAGCCTAGGGAATTTCATCATTATCAGTGATTGCTGAAGCTTTTTTGAGTTGTTTACCTTCCTGCTTACAGAGTTTTCCTGAAGAAGGCAATATTGTAATATCAAATGAAACTGTTACACCATAACCATATACCATAATTCTACACAATCAAAATATTAACAAATAAGATATTTTAAAAGAGAAATGAGTTAATAAATCGTAATATGTTAAATAGCCAATAGAAGAACTTCAAACAACTGGTCTATGATAAATGTTCAACAAAAATAGTAAATGCTACTATGGTTATCATTATTCTATTTTACTTTCTATTCTTTTTGGTATCCAGAACATACATACAAATGTATATATTTCCATACAGGTAGATAGATATCATATAACAAGTATTTTCAATTATAATAAAAACATATATTAACCCCAAAGAATAAAATATAGTATCTGTACTTGATACATCCCCTCTACTCATAACTATTGATATTTCAATTATATATTGAAGATGGACAGTTTATTTAAATTTCTATTATTGCTCCTTTTACTTTTCTTTTTAGAGTCCCTTCATTTCCACTTCCCGGTTGCTTGGCTTACATATGTGTTGGAAACATCTGCTGTTAAGATTGAAATCTGTCATTTCCAGACAGCTCCTGATCTCACTGAAAAATGACAGACCCCTTTGTCAGCAAGGTCTCTCCTTTTCTACCTGGGGGTTCCAAGACTGCTGGAACACATCCTCTGTCTGAATGATGTCACATACCTTTTGGAGAAAGGTCTTATACATGGTTTTTAAAAGCTGATTTCAATGTTCTGAGATCTGGTTACTGCCCTTTCTGAGGCATTCTTTGATTGGATGATAAAAGTTGCTTCTGGTCAATTAGCTGAGCAGAGAGAATAGGAAGGCAGGACTGCCTGGGAGGAAGAAAGGAAACCTGGGAAGAGACAGAAGAAGCTCTATTTTCACCACGAGACATGGAAGAAGGCAGACATTTCTGTGGGCTCGGAAGGTACAGAGAGCCACATGGCTAGTTGGATCTAGTTGGTCTGGTTAACTTAGGTGAGGTAGTTGAGAGTCTGCCTAGCTAAGGCCTAAATATTGAAATATTAAAATGTCTTAGTGTATTTATTTATTGGGGAAAATGGTTGCCCTGAATTTCAGCTGTCTCCACATGGAAATGTAAGTCTGGTCAGGCCTCCAGTTAAGGCCAGCCAGGTGCATTCAGGCCTCTTACAATATGGAGCCCGCAGGAAGATTACAGGTCCAACCATTTTTCCCAATAAGAAACCTGTTTAACAGCCTCTAAGATTCCAAGAGACATCTCCCTATACTAATGAGATATCTGAAGTACCTGAAGCTTCTGCCATGATCTTTTTCCATGCCTCTAAATGTACCTAGAGTTCTTCTCTCATCTCTACTTCCTATGGGGTAATTAGGTACTGTGTTCCACTTCTTATAATAGGACCATAATGCTGCAGGTAAGGGAAGTATCCCCAGGACTCCTAGACCTGGTGAATCAAATGCATTTATCTCCAAAACCCCTCGCCACTGCCTAAAGTTTTCAACATTCCTGTTCATGAAATAAACTCTTTCTTCCACTCCATTCTTCCACCATCATTGTCTGAGACTCAGCTATTTATTTTGGGCTTGAGGACAAAGGGCTTTTCCCCAATGATGAACTTATTTCTGGATCTGCCTGCTTAGTCAGGCTTTCTCCGGGCGCAAGCTGTGCCTCAAAGCTACAGCCATCTAGGTAGCTGCTTCTGAAGCTCACCCCAGGTGCAATTTCTCCTGCACCTGTGCTACTGGTCTTAGTGCTCACCTATAGCTGCAATGGCAGGTTGCTGGCTGTTCTCAAAACAGTCTCCAGATGTGCTTTAGCCAAGTTGGGATCCAGTTGAGCTTCTCCAGTGACATTGCTACAGGGAACACCTCCAGAGGCTGGTTGCTGGTTGTTCCCAAAGTTGCCTCCAGATTCACCCAAACCAAGTCGGACTGTTGAAGTTGCTTGGCCCCGTGCAGGAGCTCCAAGCAGCTGGCCCAGCACCTGCAGCTTAGCTAAAAGGGGTATGAACTTTCTATGTTTTAGAGAAGGTCTGTCTTTCCTGCAGGCTTATCATAAGGGCTGTAACTAACACTTGATAATAGAGATAAACTTTTTCCTGCCTCTCTAGGCTATCCTGTTTCATGAATCCTGTCCTGTGTTTCATCCTTTTCTGCCTGAAAACAACATAGCCCAGACATTCTGGTGGAGAAACATTCGTTTCCAACGTGGTGACTGACAAAGCCCTAGCTTTGTGGGAGAGTACTGGACAAGGCCCAATCTTCCAAGAAGTCATAGAACGACACATATCGAATGTTTCAGTGGGTACTGTAAACTTACCAATAAGGAAGAGCTGCTTTGAGCACTTCTTCTTCTACTCAAATAAATTTAGGGAAAAAATATACTAAGTTCTTTTATTTTTAAATCTCCATGGTCTCTTTGACTGTTGGGTTTATAGTGTTCCAACACAGCGCCCACAATTGCAAGTTATTTCTCAAGTAAAGCATAAGTGTAAGTGATATAGGAATTTCTTCAGTAGACTAGTAGCAAGAAAACTGTCTTTTTATACTATTTACCTGGGTATATTGGAATGCAAATGATATGTAAAGAAGAGTAGGCTATAGTCAGAGACTTCAAAAAGAATGTTTGTTTCAATGAACACAGGAAAGATAAATGAGTTATTTTAATTCTTAGTTTTATATTTACAGCATGTAATTACCCTAACCTGGGTCATAAGCTCCTAAACAATATTTTAAAATTTTGTTTCATTTTTTTGTATTTATTATATTTAATCCCATATATATATTTCAGCATTATATTATCCCACTGGGATATTGTCACACACAAGCAATTATCAGTCAATTTTGTTACATTATATTCTATTATGTAAATGCACTTAGCATGTTGTGTTCATTTATTTTATGTTTTTTATTCAGTAGAAGAAAAAAGTGTCATGTTTATGACATTAAACAGTACGTAGCTACTGGATTGTTCAATAACATCTGATAACATTGTCATTAAGTTCCATCAGGTTTTCAGGGATTTTTCATAATTGTAGTTTCTTCTATAAAAAAATAATGTTGGAAAGCATGGAAACAGACTTGAAAAGTTAAAAATTATGAATAATTGTTATTATGCTTTGACTAATTTTGTAAATCAACCATATTATGTCAATCATAATAATGGATTTATAAATTCTTTTCATTTGCTATACACACAATTCATAAGTAAATAATTAGAATTTTTCACATTTAAGTCTCATATAAATAAACTGTGAAGAACCTCCTGGAAAAATAAAAGCATAAATATTATTGCCAGTTAAATATGTGTCTTTATATTAATCTTAATGAAATGAAATAAAGTTTTAATAGTAAGTATAATATTTGTTTTAAAATTTGTGTTGGAGACTTTATTTGAAAAAATTAATAACTTTCTGCTCTTTGCTCTTCTGAGAGTCTTTATTAAAACTGGATATTGGATTTCTTTGCAATGTTTTTGCATGTATTATAATAATCTTATTGTTCTTGGGAATCATTTAATCTGCTGTTTACATGATCATAATTACAAATGTTAGAACAAACCTAAGTGGATTGAAAAGTAACATCTCATTTATAAATTTTGCTATTCATTTGCTAATACTTAGCTTACCATTTATGTTTCTATTCCATGGTGGCAAATGGGCCATGCTCAGTTTATTTACTTATGTTTTGCAAATCAAGAGTATATACAAATCTTACAATACTAGCACACATTCCTCCAATTATATGGGGGAGTGATGATGGAAAGTCAGAATTTTGAGTTATATTTTTTTGATTTTAGTGTTTATCTATCTTATGTTTAAATACAATTTAAGGCATTAATTATTTCATTCATTAAGTGAAAGCCTTCTCTAAATGGAAACATGTCTTTCTTTTTATTTAGTTGTGTTGTAGTTTGTTTTAAATAATTTTCTTGTTGTAGAGTTTTTTAAATAATATTCACACTTAAAAGAATAATTATATACTTTGTCATCTGCTTTTATTGTGTAGTTCATAGCTTTAATTGTTTAATTTCTTTAGTTTTCCGGATGTTTTGCTAATAGTTTTTATTAAAATAGTATGGGTAGATCATAAATAGACATTTCTCCTTTGTAAATTTCTTGAACTTTCATTTTAATAAAATGACAGCTATTTGTCATGTTTGTGTAAATTCTCTATACACATACCATTTAAGTACATTTTATTAAGAAGTAAATTTCAAAAGAATATTACATTTTTTAAGTGGCTGAATTGCTGAACATTTAGAAAAACATGCACTCTTGTATCCTTATATACATTATGATATAATATACACCTTCATTAGGCACATGGGTTCCCTTAGGACTCTTCAGAATGACACCATCTTACTGAAGGATATCATGTTTCCTGAACTTAATAAGAATGAGTTTTAATGAAAATTTAAACTTTTTATATTATGTGTTTTATTATTTCATACCTATAAAATCAATCCAGATAATACTATCATGAAGCATTCTTTTAAAATAGGTCTGGCATTATGGTGAGACCTTCCATAGGTGACAGTCATTAAAAAATCCATATTTTGCATATGGCATCTACTCACTTACAATTGGATTTTAGCCATATAGTACAACATAATTATCCTACAACCAACACACCAAAAGGATCAGGAAGATAGACTTTGTTACTTAATAATGGGACAATTTGCCCTAGGGGTGCTACCATATAAGCTCCTAGTGAAAGAGAAAGCTCTTATTCTTCTTACGACTGTTGAACTGAGAGGAGCTGATATATAGGGACACTCCACATTAGAGGAGTGGGATGGGTGGGAGGGGGGGAGATGGTGGGAGGGTGGAAACAGGAGGGATGGAGAGAAGGCACTGTAATAGAGATATAACTTGAAGTAACAAACAAACCAACAAAATCCTTATTTTTCATAAATACTTTATATAGTCATGTGTTTCCTACTACAATTTTCTACTTGTACAGTAATTTAGAATGGATGTACAATTCTGACTTTAGAAAATTTTATCTCCTGCCATTATTTTTGTACTGTTAACACTTTTGTTTCATTTCTACTCTTTTGTTATCAGTGACTTGATTATTTGTTTAATCAATGCTTATCTAGATTAATTTTTCTATGATTGATATTGATTTTAATTTTATATTTTAATATATGTATTATTTTATATTTGAATTTATTACTTTGGTTTATTCTAATATGCTATATTTTATGTTTCTAGTCTTTTATTTAGTTTTGTTTAGTGTTGAGGTTGGGTTTAATTTATAATTTCCTATTTTAAACTTATTATTAAGGCAGCTATCTCTGTTATTGTTTATTTGAAGTTAAAATATCAGCTCTTGTCTATCAGATAAGATCTTCCTTCTGGGCTTGTCTTCCCAATTTCAATTGTTTTGTTGTAGAGAGTGTCACTGATTGGTGTCATGTGCTCTGGCATGTGCTCTTTTTCAGCACATCACACATCCTGTAATTTCATTTCCTCCACTTTTGGAGTGTCTGGTCTTAGATTAACTGAAGTGATTTTGTTAGACAATCTTGTCTCATTTTGAGCTGTTTCTAAGATTTCCTCTCCATCTTTGGCTAACTGCTTTTAATAGTGTGTCCAGGTGAGATGGAAATCTTTCTTTTGACTTTTCTACCTTTTTTGCTTTTTTTTCCTTTCATTCACTTTTATTTTTTTTATTATACAGTTGATTGTCTGATAATTCTGTACCTCTTTGTCTTCCACATTATTATTTTTTTCCAAGGATGACTGTTTATTTGTTACTTAAGAGACTTATTTTTGACTGGACTCAGACTTGGAAGTAGAAGCTCTCAGCGAGGACAGCCTACGACTCTTTGCAATTTGCTCCTGGCGCTTTTCTTTGGCTTCCTTCATTCTCTTGGCCAAAAGTTTAGCATATTCTGCAGCTTCCTCCTTGTTTTTCTTAGTACGTTGTTTCTTCAGAGCAATACGTCGGCGTTTGTGTTGCAGGACACGTGGAGTGACAAGACGCTGAATCTTGGGTGCTTTGGTCCTGGGCTTCTTACCTTCTTTGTTTAAGGGCTTTCTGACAACATATT
Organism: Lophiomys imhausi; assembly: GCA_907164525.1. NCBI lineage: Eukaryota > Metazoa > Chordata > Mammalia > Rodentia > Muridae > Lophiomys > Lophiomys imhausi. The sequence goes on from CAJQZJ010032944.1 coordinate 3,180,641, forward strand.
GGCGGACATCATCTTCTTTAGAGAGATTAAAAAGCTTTTGGATTCTACTAGCTCTTTTAGGTCCCAACCGACGAGGCACAGTAGTATCTATCAGTCCAGGAATATCCTTCTCTCCTTTTTTTTTTTTTTTTTTTTTCGAGACAGGGTTTCTCTGTGTAGCCCTGGCTGTCCTGGACTCCCTTTGTAGATCAGGCTGGCCTCGAATTCACAAAGATCCACCTGCCTGTGCCTCCCAAGTGCTGGGATTAAAGGCGTGCGCCACCACTGCCCATAACCAAGTTGAGAACACTCAGATTGGCATCCACAATGCATCCACGCACAGACTTGCGCTTCCTCTCTCCTGTTCTCCTTGGCCTATAGCACGAATGCCCCTTACTCAAGAGCAGGCGCACTCTGCCGTGTGTCAACTTGCCTTGCTTCATGGGAAAACCTTGTTTGTCATTGCCACCACTGATGCGGACCACATAACCCTTCCACTCGTCACCCAGAACATCAGCAGCCACTTCCGTGGCCATGCGCTTCTCATAGAAGGTACGGAGCTTGCCCTCATCATCCACGTCAATGAGTTTCTGACAGCCGGTGGCGGGCAAGGAGATATTCAGCTTCATCTTTTATTTTTAAACTCAACTAAAATACATTTGTTCAGCCCGTTTTTGTTATTTGCTTTCCCCATAATACCATCTCTTTTAAGCTATTATTCAAACTAAATATGAGTATGTTATGATCTGTTTTTACTTTAATCATGATATTTTCAAAGTTTATAGACTACCTGGCATTTCACAGCATCTTCCCAGTGGTAATCGTATGTGTTGTACCACTGACACCCCTTCAAGAAGTTTTTATTACTTCAGTGTTTGTTTTTTTGTTTTTTGTTTGTTTTTTTTTAAATAAGTGGATGTTATTTGGAAACTCTTGTAATAGTTTTTCAAATATTTTTATGTATTTTTGTTATATTCCTAGCACATGTGATCCAAAAGCAATATTTTGAGAGCACAATGATGGTTGCCCTATAAACATGAGTTTGTAAATACACTTAGCTCTTTATACAGATACAGTTTCTTTCCTCTAAGCTTCTTGTAACCTGTACTTGATATTTTAAAATACATAATGTGTTCAAGGGATGAGAAAAAATCTCACATTTAATGTATATGGAAGCTAAAACAGTATTTTTCAGCTTCTTTAATATTTAGTAACAATAACATGTAGTGCAGCCATGTCAATTTTCATAAGACTAAAATACTTTTTTCTATCTAATTCATTTGATTTTTATATTTTTGTGTATGTATATTTTTACATTTTGTGCCTGTGAGTATTTGCATGGATGTGTGTATCAATGGGATCCAAAGGTTGAAGGATATTTCCTCATTAGAGTGCTACTTTATTTTTCAAATATCATCACTCATTGAACCTGGTGTTTTTTCATTGGCTATACTTGATGACCAGAAAGCCTCTCAGATCCTCCTGCCTCTATCAACCCAGTACTGGGATTGCAGACATGTACCTGTGCTGAGATTGTTTGAGGGTTCTGGCAGTGTGAATGTAGATCTTCATGTTTGTCAAGCAATCATTTTACTGACAGTGACTTCCTCAGCCCCTCATTTGATGTAATTTTGGATGTAGATTCCTCATTTTTGTTAATTAAAAAAAAAACCTCTCAGCTACCTAGCAAATCCTAATTAGACTTATCTTAGATAAGGGAGACAATATTATTCTTTGAAATAAAGACCTTACAAAAATTGTTTTTTACAAAAGAGTCACTTTTTCATCCTCGATGAAATAGTTGGATCCAATTTGAATTGGAAGGATCATGTGGGGAGGAGGAACAGAGAGGGAGTTTCAGGAGTTAATGAATGGAGAGACATTTAGATGGATATTTGAAGAGTGGTATGGAAAAAAAACCCAAAATGAATGGAAACTTCCTAAAATATATTAATGTGATCATAATGAGATCTCCAAATAATGGGAGATATAGAGTCCCAATGGCAATCTCTTGTCAACAAAAGAAATGGCCAGTTTTGGGACTGAGCTACATCCAGGTGAGTTGTTTGTCAAAGTGATCCCATTGAAATCCTATGCTGTTGCCAAGACAATAGGCTGCTCTCCACAAATTGGCAGTAAAGATCCATTGCTGCAGATAGTACCAAAAGAAATCATTGAACATGAGAGGTAGAGCTGCCTACATAGAATATAGATACTAGAGTCTAGTATCTTTGGTATGGAAATGTACTCTTCAGTCTACCAGAAGTGAAAGTTAAACACTAACTCAGCCTCAAGCCCTTTGATTTATAAAGCTGTTCTGCTTGAAAAACATGTTAGAACAATAGTGGCACAAAGCCTGTGAGAATATCCAAGTAATGTCTGATTTGACTTAAGGCCTACTCCATGAGATGGAACCCATATCCAACACTACTTGGGTGACCAAGAACAAGAGACAAGATAGCAGCAACCTGAGGTTAAGCCAAATAATACTGATGTAAAAAATAAAAAATAAAGTAACAATAAAATGACACCTAATGACATTCTGTACTCAGATCACTGCTTTATTCAGCCATCATCAGAGTTTTCTCATGCAGCAGATGAAAACAAATACAAACACCCCCAGCCAGACACACCAACACACACACACACACACACACACACACACACACACACACACAGAAAGAGAGAGAAACAGAGACAGAGACAGAGAGAGATCAAATTCCTCCCCTAAAACTCAGAGAACTGCAGAAAAGGAAGTAGAAAGGGTAAAAATGTAGAGTTAGAGGGTATGGAGGACACCATTAGCAGAACACAAGCCCCTCTAAATCAACTGAGTGAAGATCATAGGAACTCACAGAGTCTAGAGTTGAAGCAGCAGGCCAAAGGCTGATAAGGTTCTGCACCAAGTCCTCTGTGTATATATTATTATTTCAGTTTATTGTTTTTATGGGACTTCTGAATGTCTGAATGAGTGGGACTCTGACTCTTGTATGTTCTTTTGTTCTGTTCCTTGTATTGGTTTCCCTTGTCTGAACTTGATGTGAGGGTCTTTGTTTTATCTTATTATATTTTATTGTGCAGTTGTGGTTATCTCCTAGAAGCATGTTCTTTTTTAATAAGAGACAGAAAGGGATCAGGATCAGAGATGAGATGAGAAGGGGAAATTCTTATCAGGATGTAGAGGAAGAAAACTATTTACTATAAAATCCAATTATTTTTTTAAATTTCAGTTTTTATTGTGATTTTTTCTTTTAACAGTTAGCATCACATTAGAGTATTTCCTTTTGATCTTCCATTGCAATAAGAACTCTCTGCCAATTGCTAAGAGTTACTATAGTTGACACATATGAAGACATCATTCCAAGAGAACTAAAATCTATCTTACAGAACAGTTGGGAAGTACAGACTACATCAGAAAGACCACTTCCCCCAGTGTCACCCCTAGCACTGTGTGCATTGTGGTCTCTTATTACAAGACATTTTGTCTTTCAGATTTTCCTTGTCATTTATCCCACCTGGATTCTAGTTGCAGAGCAAAGTATTTGTAATCTGTCAGCTAATGAGGACTTCTCATCACATATGTGGGAATAATTTTAACATATTATTTTCAGTAATCCAACTTTTTGTGAACCATTTTGTAAAGTTCAGTTACTTCAGGATGCACATGTTCAAAGTCATAAGAAGAGTTTTCATATCCCAGAGTTATAACTTTCTAATTGTGTAATATAAAAACACTTAGTCTCTTATTATTGTACTTTCAAATGTTGTACACATTAAGCACAAAGATTATTAAATTATCAGGCTCAATGTTGTGAATTTACAATGAATGTTACCCATGGTCAATCTCACTGTGAATTGTCACTTTACAGCAGTAATCTTTTAGTGTTTTCTAAATAGCTATAAAAACATGTAATTGTGGATACCTTTGTTTCTTGGAAGGAACTAGTCTATTCAATAAGTCATTTTGTCCATACAGATAAAACAAAATAAAAATTTGCATAAGGGATTTAATATCAAATATATAAATAATTCCAAATCAAAATCAACATGTCAAATACATTAAGCTGTTTCAAAACAAAAAAGAAAATGCTCAAAGGGATGAACAAATAGAAAAATGCCTATAGGATAGATGGTAGAAAGTTGGTGAACAGGTGTACTATAATAAGGAAATAAAAACTACAAAGAAGAAAAGGATGTAAACTCAAATATTACACTGTGTGATGTAGTCCTGTCCCAGAAATAAACACCACATATTAACACTTATATCTTTGCTTCCAAGTATATAAAGGGAAAATATGTATATGTCATTACTATTCTTGCATATGAATGTATGGGATACCAGTTAGAAAAACAATATTTAAAGGTAGCTATATATATATATATATATATATATATATATGTATGTATATATATATATATATATATATGTCATTTATACAGAACCATAATATTTAATTAAATCTTAACATTTTTAAGCAAAATAGACCCTAGAAATTAAGTATAAAGATCCAAACTCTACTCTAAGGTACACTAAAGTAAGTAATCATGCAGAAAGAAACTATTTCCAATGATCTAAAGACACAGTAAAGAATGGTATATTTTTAAAAAGTAAACAGGGAAAGCAAAGTTAAAATATACTGTTTAAAATATCTTAGTATAGTTTATACACTATTATTCTAGTTAGTAGTAGCATTATGAAGTTGAACTGATAGTTGTTACTGTTACAGCACCCAATGCAAAAGTAAGTACTTGATTGCTACATAAAATGGAACACAATACATGACTTATGCTATTCACAGTGAAAAGGTGTCAAATATAGATTATATGGCTTGCAATTTCCTTAAATTGAAGAAGATGTTCAAGGACAAAGATCAGAAGAAATTAGGATGGGGCAGTTCAATGGTTCATCATCTTGGTGTGTATTCTTAAGTAACTGCAAGAACATCGTTGTCCAAAGGCTTACAATTTCTAAGAAAAAAATAAGCGACAAGTGGTGTGTTATTCACTGACTCTGTTCACTTATGAAAAGAAAGTTATCATGTTTTCCCTTGATTTTGATGGTAAAGGAACAGCATTGCCTAATGATGGCTAAGTTCTGTGGAAGTCTTGTCTATCCTGAATAAAATGTATAGCATACCTCGTAGTTGTCATCTGCCATCGGTTAGCTCTAGATATTGTCCTTCTTTCATACTCTCCCTCTCTCCCATTCTTTCTAGTTTATGCAAGAGCTTATTAATTAAAGTCAGAAGAAATATATATGCATGTAGTATTCAAATCTGCAATGACCTTTTTCTTTCATCCCTTCTTTTGATTTTTCAATTTAGAGATAATGAAGTAACATTATCTACTGTACCTCTGTTTTATATTTGTGTTAACAAATCTGGGTATAAAGGTATTAGGAAGTAACTATAGTTCTTTTGCATATTTTGCCTGTATTACAAGAGCAAACAATGACTGTTTTCTACTTTGACACTTCCTTTTAAAAATGGTTGTGTGGTAAACTGCTTGGAAATATGTTCTTTCATAGGATAATTTAAATTGTTGTTGTTGTTGTTTACTATCTAGTGTAATGGTGATAATGTCTTCTTCTAGAGCATGTTTTTTGAAGAGACAATTGTGATTTTTATTTAAGTTTGGAGTTTCCTGCACAAGAAATATTCAGCTGTTCTGAAAAACATAAAGTTGTATCTTCCTGTAGCCACACCATTGTAAATTTAGATACAGAACATTATATAGATATAGAATTTGTTTTGCAATGTGATGTGCATGAGAAAACTGTTCATTTCTTACTCAAGTGTTTCATGTTTCTTTCAATGCATATAAAACCATGGTGAGCTTCCCTATCAGCTTGCAAGTATTGTACAATCTGAACTTTTTCATAATTCTTGACATGCGGCAAGAGTAGAGTAAATGTTTTTTGATGTAGGAGTATATTCCCAAACAGGCCTCCTTGAGTTGTTTTTTGTCATGATTATTGAGAATGTCTTAAAAAGATTCACCCACAGAGATGAACATATACCTTGAGATGTCTATAGCAGAATATTCTAATTCCAGACACAAATTGTACTGAGTTGTTCCTAGTATTAATGATATATTTTTGTATCAATGACTATAAATCTGTACACATTTGTTTTGCAATAGCTAACTTTACTAGTTTGCATAAATCTGAAATCAATAATAAAATTCTTTACTTTAAATATTATTCCAAAACCAGCAAATATATAATAACGGAATGAAAATTTTCTTCTTGTTTTTTTTTTCTTTCTATAACATGTGTAACTTCCTGAATAGAACACCAATAGCTCAGGCACTAAAGCAAACAATAAATGGGACCTTATGAAGTTGAAAAGCTTCTGTAAGGCAAAGGACACTGTCCTTAGAACAAAACGGCAGCCTACAGACTGGGAAAGTATCTTCACCAACTCAACATCTGACAGAGGGCTAATATCCAAAATATATAAAGAACTGAAAAAATTAAACACCAAAAAAATCAAATAACCCCATCAATAAATGGGGTACAGAGCTAAACCGAGAATTCACAGAAGAGGAATCTCTAAAGGCCGAGAGGCATTTGAGGAAATGTTCAACATCTTTGGTCATCAGGAAATGCAACTTAAACAACTCTGAGATTCCATCTCACACCAGTCAGAATGGCTAAGATCAAAAATTCAAATGACAGCACATGCTGGCGAGGATGTGGAGAAAGGGGAACACTCCCCGATTGCTGGTGGGACTGCAAACTTTTGCAACCACTTTGGAAATCAATCTGGAGATATCTTAGAAAATTGGGAATAAATCTACCTCAAGACCCAGCCATACCCCACTTGGGCATATATCCAAAAGATTCGAAACGAAACCACAAGGACATTGCCTCAACAATGTTAATAGCAGCTTTATTTGTAATAGACAGAAACTGGAAACAACCCAGATGTCCTTCAACTGAAAAATGGATTAAAAAAAAAAACTGTGGTACATTTACACAATTCCCTAATATGGTAAGAATGTGGTTGAATTAATTATAAAATAATAAGTCAAATAAGCTACAGGTCTCTATGGTGTTCTAGTCTTAAAATAATACAAAATTTCATTCATATATACATAATTGTAAGAATGAACATTTAGATGTAGTTACACAAATTATTATGATGTTATAAATTAGTAAGTTAAAATGTTAGTGAAACTTTTCTATATTGAATATACAGCCCTACCCCATTTGTATACAGAACTACCTATAGGCAAGACCAAATTCTCTATCTAGTTGATAATGACCTTGAAATACTGATCCAGCTGTTTCTGTTCCTCAAGTTTCTTAATTTGACACATGCAATTGTGTGTCTATGTACATTTAAATGGGGTTGTGTTTCTTTTAACACATTGAAAAAATGTTAAATGGATAATATAAATACATCCCTCATTTAAACTTCTAGAGAAGAAGAAAATTTAAATCAATGTTACTGGTCCTGTATTTGTTGATTTTTTTTTTTTGAAAGGGCATTACAGTTTGTGGAAATATCTTTAAATGTTGCTATAAGTATTCTTGTCTCTAATATTTTATCATGTGATCAAATTGAATGCTTGCTAATGAAAAAACTATCCCACACTCATTTATTTGGTGAAAACAAATTTAATTACAATCATCAAAGTATATAATTGTTGTGAATAAGTATACCCATACAAATTTAAAATATATAGATATATTCATTCAACAATTAAATGAACATACGGACGAGAATATCTTTATCATTTTGGGGAAGCTTTTGGGAATGAACTCACACATATCTCATAAGATAATATTGCCTATTGAAAATAGTAATACATGAAGTTTTAAAAAGCCACATTGAAAGCATTTCATTATCAATCTGTTTGTATATTTTATATGCATTTGTATACAAATGTAATGAATATGAGATTATATATATATTGTTGTTAGAGTAATATTAGAAAAATAATATTTTACTTCTAATGTTTGCTCAAAAGTAATATATTTTTAAAAGAAAATTATATATATTTTTCAAAGCTATTATTTATTTTATGACACCATATCAGTTTTCTATCATCCAATTATCAACTTTTAATCATTTGGGTATACTCATGAATTCTTATTTTATTAACTCAATTTTTAATAAAAATACTGACAATGGTTCTTCAGGTATTCAAATATAGTTCATATATGGACTCCTCCATAAAATTCTTTACCTATTTACAAATATACGCTAGAAAAATAAAATTTCAAAGCTATCATCTCGTTTTTAAATAATAAATACCAAGCAGCAGAAAGTTTGAAAAAGGGTATTTTTGAGATGCTGCAAATTTTTAATGAGGCACAACTATTATGAGAATACTTTCCTGTATGAAACTACAACAAAATTGTTCATAAATCAAAAGAGAAATCCAGTCTTCTTTGTGTAATTTTTTTATAAGTATACTTGAAGGAGAAAATTCCATTAAAATTAGTTTTGTGTATCTTTAGTGACTGTGCTTGGAATTTTAGAATCATACAGTAATAGGGATCAAAGAGCATTCATAATACTCTGGCTAGCCACATGGACAATTTATATTTATAGGAAGAAAAAAAGAGGACATATGAAAATAAAAGTGAGATGAGGAAACCGATCTTGGTTTGAGCGCTTATGTGTCATGTTACTTGTCATTGGCTAATTTACTATGCACGAAGACATATTCATGCCAAACTTTAAAAAAGAAAGACATTTTATTGTTGTTGTTGTTGTTAAGTTTTGTGTTTTGTTTTGTTGGTTCATATTCATTGTATGGTTTGCTGAGTTTCACAAGGGTGTTTGCATGCAAGTATATGCTCTTCTTTGAATAATGTCCATAACACATCCTTTCCTTTTTCTCACTTGACTCTGCTATTAGGACATTGGTCCCATAAACAGTTTCACACCTACTTTATGCCATATGATTTTATTTACCTATGTAAAATATACAAACAGGGAGATTAGTACCCTTTTGCAGTTCATTTCGGAACTATAATGAATCAAAAGTATTTCAAGGACTGTGTTTGTATTAATCTTACAATTGCCAAAGAATTTTTAAAAATTATTTTTGAGTTGGATTTCATGACTCTTAATGCTTGGGGATAAAGGTAGGAACTATAAATGACTATATATTCTCATTTTAAAAGGATACATATATACACACTTATATACTGTGTGTGGGGTTTTACATTGGAAATGTTTACAATAGGGAAAAGATTTTAACATTTTATCTCCAGTTCATGGCATTGTTTGGTACTTTGATGGAGGAAAATGTCACTGGGGTCCAACTTTAAGAGCATATATCCTTGTCCTACTTTCAATTTACAGAATCTCCTTCAAGCTTGTATTGGAAGATGTGAGCTCTCTTGGTTTCTGGTTTCTGGGGCCCTGCCTGCTACTTGCTGCTAAGCCTCCCACTTGGTGCCTGCTTTATCTGAACATAAAAAGAAGAAGAAGCTATTCATTTATACTATTTCAGGAAATTATCTTTGCTGCTTGTAAACTCTATAGACAACCAAAGTCAACAAACTAAAGGTAGAAAATACAGGATTGTCGAAGAAAATGGAAAAACGTCTTGCCTTCTGAAGACACGATTCACACAATACATATCTTCAAATCAAATGTACCTCTCTTACAATTTTAAGAGCTCTGAGAAGAATGTCCAGCACTTGGTCCAGATCCTTCAGCATCAGACACCATTAGCTGCTGTGAAACAAGTACCAATTCAACCAGAATCAATTTGTGAGTCATAGGTTTATCACTTTAAAAGTGTAGTGGTTGAAGGTTTTAACCCTGCACAGAGAAGACATTAAATTGAGCTAGTGAGTAGTTTTTATACAGTCTGAGGTAGGTTTTATGTTAGGAGACACAGGTGTTAAAGAAATCTATATAGATCACATAATCACCAGGAATGGAGATTGGATGCACAGGTTTGGAAGAAGAAAGTATATCAACACAAAATGAGATTTGGTATATTCTCATCAAGCAATAATTTAGGTTTTGTTTGATGCATCTCAGGAGGTCATCTGAAGTAAGACTAAGGATATTTTTCAATCCATTATTAGGAGAACAATCTGCAAGTGATCATGTGCTTCATGTGAGGGCTTTATTAACCCCAAGTTCATTTATGAATACCCTTCATTGTTTGTTTTCTGTTTCTCTTTGTTTTCTGTTTTTTATTCTCTCTTTGATAAAGGAACACGTGTAGCCCAAGCTAGCCTCACACTTGCTATGTAGGTAAAGATGACCTTGAACTTCTGTTCCTATTTTCTAGTCCCATGTGCTTAGATTACTAAACTGTTAAGTTTAGTATGTGCTGTACTGGAGTTAAACACAGAATTTCATGCATGCTATTCACATAATCTGTCATCTGAGACACATCTGCAAAGAAATACTTTCAAATAATCTCTACTTTCATGGTATATTCAAGATTATTGTATGATCATGTTTTAACTATCTTTAGGTATCTTCTATATCTGCATGTATATCCCATTTCTGATTATATGCCTTATTATATCATAGATAATTTCTTTCTTCTGCTTTCCTGTCAGTATTTTAATTACAGAAGCAGCTAGTTTCCACTAATTACAAAAAAAAACTTCTATTAGAGTTTAATCTTTCATTGATTTCTTTTTAATTTCAGTGGTATTTGAAATTAGTGTTGTTTTATTCTAAGATTTTCAACTAATGCATTTAATATTACCTCTTAATCTACAACTTTTAAGTAACATTATCTTATTCCAATACCTTTTTCCATTGCTCTCAATTTTACTTGGAACTTTCTCCTTAGCCTTTGATCTCCATGCTTAGTATTCAGACTTCTGGGGTCTTGGCTTCTCTAATACAAGTACATTGTTTCTGACTGAGTACTGTTTCAATCATTGCATTTTAGGGAATATCCAAATGGTCACAGCGATTTCTTTTCTGACATTCACCTGACAATAAGCGATATTATCAAGAGTCTTTCTTTTTTTCATTTTGCTTATTATAACATTTTCCTACTTGGTTATTTTAGAAATGTCTCAATATCTGTAACCATCTTAAAATAATTTTTGTATTTATTTATATTTTCCCTTTCTACAAGTACATTCCAGTATTGTAGGGTACTTCTCTGAAATTCAGACCTTTCTTTCTGTAGAGAAGGAAGGTTCATAAGTCAGAGAGAGTTTGTGGAAGATAGAAAGCCCAGAAAGTTCACAAAATTTACAATTAAGAAACTCAGACTGTTAGAGGTTCACATGCCTCTCCCCATGTCTTTCTAGACCGAAAACAATACCTGAAGAGGTAAATAGACTTTGGTGGAATTGTCTTTAAGTTGGGCAGAGAGTTCCAAAGACACATATTTTGAGCCATCAACCATGCAGAAGTGATGATTTAGGGCACTAAGCCCCCTGAGAATCATCAGTGCTCCTGGAGGTTTTCACTGCAATAAATGCATTGGTCCAACAAACTAAATATAGATACATTCATTTCTTTGCCCTTTTATTAGTAATTAAACTGATAGTAAAAATATAATAAATTGTTTAGGGAGAAGGATGGGCTCTACAATGGAAAATATAGCATACAACTGAGGATAATTCATCTGAATTTGGAGTTTTTCTGGGTTCAGTATAAATATGTCATTCCTTCTCTGTTATGGGTTGGCATGCTATCTTGCTAAAGTAGCATTTTCATAATATGTGATATAACTAATGAGAAATTGAACCAACAGTGTACCATGTGAGAATTTTTGAATGTCTTGATGGAATACAAGGCCATTGTTCTACAAGTAGAACATGATTGCATACCTTTTGATGAATGGAATGTGCCGCAGAGTCCTAGAGATGCTCCCACATTACTAATGGAAAAATTGACAAGAATGGTCTTTAGGGTTAAAAAGAGCATTAGAATTAAAAGAGCAAGGTTTAAAATACTTAAGATGTGAAATATGAGGGTTTATAGTTGGGTATTGGATAATTAAACATACCAAATAAGAGAAGACATAGACTCCTATACCTAGAATCTTCAAAGCAGTTTGCTCTAGATCTCTTCTCTGAATAACATGTATAAGGTATTATTACACTTAATATATTGTTACTTTGAATTTATGGGCAAATATACAGATAAGAATAACTTCTGAAAAGCATCTATATGTTTAAGACACCTAACACCACAAAGTACCTTATAGATATTGAACTAGACACGAGGCAGCCAAGAAAGTTTGCAAACTACATCTTATTAGTTATATAGGAGTTATTTCCCACCACAGTAAAATGGAACGCTGTTTATGTAAGCATGAGGACAAAGATATCAAAGTTTACATAATGGCTAGGTGTTCCCACCAATGTCAAAGGCCAGAAACACTTCAAACTCAGAATGAATACCATACTAGTCTCAGAAGACAATTGAAGGTCAGCAAAGCAAGTCATTCAATTATCAAGAATTTCAAAGACTGATCTTTACCCTAATCAAGAGAACACTCAGTGACTAGCAGTTGATCACATCTTTGCTTTTACCATAGAAACATACCAAGAGTTTGTGGCCTCTCCATACTCAAGAGGAATGATCCATGTCTTTGTCTTGTTTCTTCCATAAATCCTACAAAAAACTCATAGACAAATAGTTCAATGGACTTTCTCTCTCTCTCTCTCTCTCTCTCTCTCTCTCTCTCTCTCTTGGATAACTCTCAAGACCTTTGCATGCTTTTCAGTACTCTTCTTGCTACAATATGTCTTTCATATTTCTTTTGTGAACTTTCTTTCCATAATAAAAACTCCATTTTATCTCATAGTTCTTGTTGTGCATGGATTTTTTTTCTCTGAGCTCATGAGACAAGGACACAGAGCAGATCAGGTCTCCTTCCTACTCAAACATTCTGTTCTATCTTTTTTTCAGTTAACCAAATAATGTATTGAAATCCCTGAAGACAATATATGTTGGATGGAATCTAAAGAGGTCATGGAGGTAAATGTGGAGTTTTCTTTGCTTGGTAAGATGTGTAACACAGTATTACCTGCTTGCACAGAAAGAAAGAACTAGCATAAGGCAAAAGTTGCAATGGGAATAAGATGTGCAGATGCTATATCCTCCATATTAGCCACTGATATATTTAGAGAAAAAGAATAAAGCGAAGATGGAATGGAAGTGTTGGTTTGCCATTTCTTACAGCTATCAGAATATGCAGGAGAGGATATATATTAGTTCTGTGCTAAACAGACCTTCCTGGACCCAAAAACTTCAAACCTATAAGTCAAATCAGACAATGAAGACAATCAGAAAGATGTAGAAGAGATAAAATGTTTTTTCCTCTTATTTGACTTTCATTAGAGAGAAAGTGAATAACTATGTTTCTGCATGAGCATTCTGGACCAGGATATGAAACTAAGATAGTTAGGGGATGCTCTGCGCCTGAATTCTGCAATTGGGAAACATATAATCAAGATTTGAAAATGCCTATGATCTCCAGCCAAGAGAATTTACAGGGAATACAGGTAGGTGGATTAGTTTGAGACATTTGGTACCAAAAACCAAAATAAAAAAAAAAATAAAACCAAGAAAACTTGAAAATAAAATCTCCCAATCCTCCCTGAGAGAAAGAGTGCATGATATAAAGCATTAAGAGGAACAACACCCCTGATGAAATGGTGCATTTGAAACAGATAGAATGCTTGGATATTTCCAGCTGAGGTCCCTATAAATTTGATAAACTTAGCTACACCTAAGGAAGGAAGGAAGGAAAATATTATTAGAGAATTGTTCCCATAGGAAGTGTTGGTATGTTTGTTTTTCAGTTCATTGTTCCTGGAATTAGTGTTCACAGGTGAGTAAGAAATAATTTAATTTAGCAAGTTGCTCAATAAGAGACTGTAGTTTAGTCTCTTGTTAAGAGACTGTAGCTACTTTGGTAAGTTTCATCTGTGAGGTGATTTTTTTTCCACAATGACAGAAAATGAGAATTATTTTTATTTATTTACTTTTATTTTTTGAACAGTTTTTTAGGTTTATTTATTACTTCATTATGCCTCCATTGCTACCCCCTCCCAGCCCCTCCCTCCCACCCTCTACCCCCTCTTGCACCCCTCCCATGCCTCATGTGTGGGGTGTCTCTGTGTATCTGTCCCCCTCAGCTCATTAATCACAAGTGATCTAAGAATTTCCTCTTGCACAGGAGGCATAAATGGCAATTCCACTGGGGTGGAGTGTCGCACTAACAGGTAACCAAGTCCATGTTCCTGTTCTTTTGTGTCTATTGATTGAAGGATGGTTATCCTGTACTGTATGGCTAAAATGCAGTTATAAGAGAATATATTCCATGTGTATCTTTTTGAGTCTGAGTTAGGTCACTCATGATGAGCTTTTCTAGTTCCATCCATTTGGTTGCAAATTGCATGATTTCCTTGTTTCTGATAGCTGAGTAGTATTCTGATGTGTAAATATACCACAGATTTTCTTTTTTAATCAATTCTTTGGTTGAAGGACTTCTGGGTTGTTTCCAGTTTCTAGCTATTACAAATAAAGCTGCTATGATCATAGTTGAGGAGATGTCCTTGTGGATTGGTGAGGAATTTTTTGGATATATGCCCAGGAATCATATGGCTGGGTCTTGAGGTAAAGCTATTCCAAGTTTTCTAAGATATTGCCAGACTGATTTCCATAGTGATTGTGCAAGTTTGCATTCCCACCAGAAATGTGGGAGTGTTCCCCTTTCTCCACAACCTCTCCATCATATGCTGTCTTTTGAGTTTTTGATTTTAGCCATTCTGGCAAGAGTGAGATGTAATCTCAGAATCATCTTGAATTGTATTTCTCTGACAATTAAGGATGTGGAGCATTTCAAGTGTCTCTTGGCCATTTTAGTTTCTTCTTTTGTAAATTCTTTGTTTAGATCTGTACCCCATTTTTTGATTGGGTTGCTTGGTTTGTTGGCGTTTAATTTTTTGAGTTCTTTACAGATTTTGGATATTAGCCCTCTGTCAGATGTGGGATTGGTGAATATATTTTCCCAATCTGCAGGCTCCAATTTGGTTTTAATGACAGTGTGTGTGTGTGTGTGTGTGTGTGTGTGTGTGTGTGTGTGTGTGTCTGTTTGCTTAGCCCTTTTTTCCACAGAAGATAAATGGGCTGACAAAGAAATTAGGGAAACAACACCCTTCAAAATAACCAATAATAATATAAAATACCTGGGGTAACTCTAACCAAACAAGTGAAAGATCTGTATGACATGAACTTCAAGTCATTGAAGAAAGAAATTGAAGAGGATATCAGAAGTTGGAAAGTTCTCCTGTGTTCATGGATAGATAGGATCAACATAAAAAAAATAGCCATCTTACCAAAAGCAATATACAGATTCAATGCAATTCCCTTCAAAATACCAACACAATTCTTAAAGACCTTGAAATAATAACTCTCCACTTCATATAGAAAAACAAAAAAATACAGAATAGCTAAATAAATCCTGTACAATAAAATAACATCTGGAGGTATTACCATCTGTGATTTCAAGCTATACTACAGAGCAATAGTAATAAAGACAGTATGGTACTGGTATAAAAACAGACAAGTTGATTAATGAAATCGAATTGAAGACCCAGAAATAAAACCAGATGACTATAGTTACTTAATTTTTGACAAAGAAACCAAAACTACACAATGGAAAAAGGACAGCATCTTCAACAAATAGTGCTGATCTAACTGGATGTCAACATGTAAAATAATGCAAATAGACTCACATTTATCACCTTGCACAAAATTTAAATCCATATGGGTCAAAAACCTTAACATAAAGCCAGGCACACTAAATCTAATAGAAGAGAAAGTGGGGAACAGCCTGGGACTTATTGGTATTCAAAGTGACAACTTCCTGAACAGAACACCAATACCTCAGGTCTTAAGACCAACAATCAATAAGTGAGGTGATCCTTATGAAGTATTATAATCTCTGGTGGGTCTCAGTGGTTTGGAAGAGTATAGACATGGGTTAACAAGATATTAAAACATTAAAGGATTGAAAAAAGAGAATAAAACTAAAGGTGAGTATGTCAACTCTCTGGGTTATAAAAAAATGTAACAAGATTTATGTGTACATGGAATTCTTCAAGAAAAGAATATGAAAAAGAAAAAAAAATTCTCCACTAGATAGAATGTGGTAGACTTTAAAACATGATTAAAAGTTCAGCAACAGGTGAAAGAGAGTTAGGATTACATGTAAGTGAAAAAAATAAAGCAAAAACAGAGATGTAAGCTTGTTTTAGGTGTGGGACATTGTACACAAAGGAGGAAACAGTATTTATATTTCCTGGAAATATAAATTCCTTTCTGGAATGTATACTGACTGTAAAAGTATCTTTTATTTACTGTGTTTAATTGTCATCTCAGAGGTTTATTGCTGAATAAGCTCACCATTTGTAGCTCTTTCTGAACTCTGACTAGGTCGTTCAATTCAGCTGTTCTGGCTCCAATTCTTCTCCAAGCTGACTGGTTTAATCTTGCTTCTTCAGCTTCTTACAGAATTGCTCTGCCTTGTAAAAACTGCCTCTGAACTCCATGAACTCCATGTACTCTGTTTTTATGTACTATATTCTCTTCCTTCTGCACTGTCTGCTGTCTGTCTGTCTGTACTGTCTGTTTGTCTTCCTGTACCAAGCTCGGCTCTCCTGTACTGAATCCCCACTGACTACTGACTGACTGACTCTCTCTTCTTGCACTGATCTAAAATAGCCTCTCTTTCCTGTCTGTTCCTGTGAGGTTTATCCTATCTCTGAATCACTCTGTCAGGTCTTTCTCTGATTCTTCCCTTTGAATGTCCCTCAATTAGATAATGCTTTCAAGCATTTCCTACATTGTTTGGAATTAAAGTTGCTTAATAAGAACTTGTTTTTATACCAGACAAAGAGCATGTCTGCACTCCAGCCAGATCATGTAGACCTAGAAGGTGTTCAGATGTGACCCTTTACCGGAACATCCATGTTGCTGGATTAAAAGTGTTCTATATCTTCCCCCTTTTTGTTTAAGCTAAAAATTGTACACAGTTTAACTATTATAACAGAAACAATTATTAATGCCTCAAACTTAATAGTTTTAATGTCCTTATGAAAATACACTGGTATGATGATCCTTATTCCATAATTAAAGTTCAGATCACCTGTCCTTCAGAAAATGTCTATTTTAGCATCATTGTTTCCCAGTCTCCCATTGGATCATATCTTTATCAATTTTCATGGAATATAACCTGTAGAAATATAGACTGAACCTCTTCCCTATGTAACATATTCCCTGCCTTCCATTCTAAAGTTAAAACATATTTAGAGTATACAAGTTGATTTAATTCAGTATTTTTTTTTCGACAATCCGGTATCTTTCAGCTAATCTTATTCATCCATACTGTTTATCAAGTTACAATTAAATCTTTAGGAATCCATCCATAAACAAGACACTTAAACACTCTCATTTCATGTGCAGCTTCACGGCAGTGAGTTGAGCTTCTTACCCATAGATTATGGGTTGTCTATCTTGATTTTTAATTTTATTAGTTACCATAGATATGCAGTTAAGCATTTCCTGTTCTCTTATTTCCTGTGTCCCTTGTCTCTCAACCCTTTGTATTGTCATAGTTAGTTTTTTTTTCTTATTGTATACGTATTTTTAACCTTTTTAAAAGAAGAAATTATATATATATATATATATATATCAGTTGCAATTCAAAGTAGAGAGAACGGGCATACAAGGACTGTACCTAGAAATAATAAATGGAATATACAGAAGGCCAGTGGCCAACATC
Organism: Lophiomys imhausi; assembly: GCA_907164525.1. Taxonomy (NCBI): domain Eukaryota; kingdom Metazoa; phylum Chordata; class Mammalia; order Rodentia; family Muridae; genus Lophiomys; species Lophiomys imhausi. The sequence goes on from CAJQZJ010032944.1 coordinate 3,198,371, forward strand.
AAAATAAACGGAAACTTGAAACATTTCCTCTAAACTCAGGGACAAGACAAGGATGTCCACTTTCACCATATCTCTTCAATATAGTACTTGAAGTTCTTGCTAGAGCAATAAGACAACTAAAGAAGACCAAGGGGATAAACATCGGAAACGAAGAAGTCAAATTATCCCTATTTGCAGATGATATGATAGTATACATAAGCGACCCCAAAAATTCCACCAGAGAACTCTTACAGCTGATAAACACCTTCAGCAAAGTGGCTGGATACAAAATTAATTCAAAAAAATCAGAAGCCCTTTTTATACAACAAACAAATGGGCTGAGAAATAAATAAGGGAAACAACCTCCTTCACAATAGCCACAAACAACATAAAATACGTAGGGGTAACTCTAACCAAGCAAGTAAAGGACTTGTACCACAAGAACTTCAGGCCCTTGAAGAAAGAAATGAAAGAGGCCTTTAGAAGATGGAAAGATCTCCCATGCTCATGGATAGGTAGGATCAACATAATAAAAATGGCTATCCTACAAAAAGCAATATATAGATTCAAAGAAATTCCTATCAAAATACCAACACAATTTTTTATAGACTTGGAAAGAGCTATTCTAGATTTCATATGGAACAAAAAAAGCCCAGAATAGCTAAATCAATCCCGTACAATAAAAAAAAACCTCTGGAGGTATTACCATCCCAGATTTCAAGCTGTACTCCAGAGCAATAGTTGTAAAAACAGCATGGTATTGGTATAGAAACAGACCAGTAGATCAATGGAATCAAATTGAAGATCCAGAAATAGACCCACACACTTATGGCCACCTAATTTTTGACAAAGAAGCCAAAATGGCACAATGGAAGAAGGACAGCATCTTCAACAAATGGTGCTGGTCAAATAGGATGTCCACTTGTAAAAGAATGAAATTAGACCCATACTTATCACCCTGTACAAAATTTAAGTCCAAGTAGGTCAAAGACCTTAACATAAGACCTGTCACACTAAATCTACTAGAAGAAAAAGTGGGAGAAACCCTCGAACTAATTGACACAGGCAACAACTTCCTGAACAGAACACCAGCAGCTCAAGGCCTGAGATCAACAATCAATAAATGGGACCTCATGAAACTGAAAAGCTTCTGTAAGGCAAAAGACCTGTCATTCGAACAAAACGGCAGCCTGCAGACTGGAAGAAAATCTTCACCAACCCCACATCTGACAGAGGGCTAATATCCAAAATCTACAAAGAACTCAAGAAATTAAATGCCAAGAAACCAAATAATCCAATCAAAAAATGGGGGACAGAGCTAAATAGAGAATTCACAAAGGAGGAATCCCTAATGGTTGAGAGACACTTGAAGAAATGCTCAACATCCTTATTCATCAGAGAAATGCAACTCAAGATGACTCTGAGATTCCGTCTCACACCTGTCAGAATGGCTAAGATCAAAAACTCAAATGACAGCACATTCTGGTGAGGGTGTGGAGAAAGGGGTACCCTACTCCATTGCTGGTGGGATTGCAGGCTTGTGCAACCACTATGGAGGTCAGTCTGGTGATATCTTAGAAAACTTGGAATAGCTCTGCCTCAGGACCCAGCCATACCACTTCTGGGTATACACCCAAATGCCTCTTCACGGAATCATAAGGAAGTTTCCTCATCTATGTTTATAGCAGCCGTATTTGTAATAGCTAGAAACTGGAAACAACCCAGATGTCCCTCAACCGAAGAATGGGTTAAAAAACTGTGGTACATCTACACAATGGAATATTATTCAGCTATATGAAACAATGAAATTATACAATTTGCAACCAAATGGATGGAACTAGAAAAGCTCATCCTGAGTGAGCTAACCCAGACACAGAAGGACGCATATGGCATCTATTCACTTATAGTAGGATTTTAGCTATATAGTAGAAGGTATTGATGCTACAACTAACACACTAAAGGGAACTTGGACTTAGACTTCTTATTTTTAATTTTTATTATTTGTTTATTTTTTATATATTAGTTATTTTTTCTATTTTTTAGTCTTTTTTATCTATTGTCTGCTTATTGGTTTGTTTGTTTAGTAGTTCTCTCTCCCTGGCAAGGAGACACTTTTCATTGATGGTACATTTTCGTAGACCCCCAGTGAATGAAGAGGCTCTTGGCCCTCATATGACCTCTCAGCTGAGATGAGGGACTGTTATATAAGGACACCCCACCCCAGAGAAATGGGATGGAAGGGTTAGGAGGTAAAGAAAAAAAATGAAATGTGATGTTTCGGCCTTTTACTACTAATTGTCATAAACTGTTTAGGATAATTAAGAAATGCAGACTAATGGTTATGCAAGCCGGTCATTCTGTTAGGTACTATGACAGCCTTTTATAGTTACTTGCTAAGCTAATCAGAAATAAACCTGCTACGACACAAGCAACATCTGCTTACCCTAATAGAGCAGATAGATAGGGCCTCTTCAAAAACCTCAAGAGATCTGCAGAATATAGCATTCAAAGATGTTTTCGTAACTTTAGATTTTTTTATATCAAGACATATCAACTCCTGACAGTACCTCCTATTCTCCTCCAAGTAGAAGATTAGCATCAAAGAATCTCCAGTGGGAGATTATTGAATTAGTCCCAAGCCTATCTCTTGGTAGGAAAAGCCCCTTGTTCCAACTGTAGACAGAATGCTGTCCAAAAAGGACAAAACCTCGAAGCAGGTAAGTCGACAGCCTAGCTATGCCAAGACAGGGTAGGTAAGTCCTTCATAACCCCTGCTCTACAATGAATATCTGCCAGAGAAACGGGGCCAAGTGACTGAAGATCAATGCTGTAGTGTATGGAGAGAAAATGGGAACTGTCCAGGCAGCCAATGGTATGTCATTTCTTAGTTTGGGAAGCTGCAGACCCTGTACTTCCTATAAAATCAGACATATTTATCCCTCTCAGGTCTCTGAGGTGGTTGAAGAACAGATAGATTGAGTCTCATAATTAAATTTTGAGTTCTTTAGGAGTCAAGAGAGTGTTATAGATCTAAAAATATAATTCTAAATTGTGTTGCAAGTTAGTATGAATGTTGAGTCAGATATAGAACTTTAAACTCATGGAGATGGTTAGATAGTAGAATGTTAAAGTCAGGTACCAAATATATATGGACTGGACATTGGGATTGTACGCTAAGCCATATAACCCTCATAACTGTGGCCTAATTACCTCTGTTGTTTTGTATTGTATTTATTATTATAAGAGAAAGAGCCATTTGATGGACTGAAAGGGGAAACTGTAGGGGGAAATAAGATATACCTTAAACTTAAAAGAAAAAAAAAAAGGGAAGAGGATGGGGGGTTGAGCGTGGGAGGGTGGGACTGGAGAGGGAATAGGGAGGGGACTGCGATTGAGATGTAACTTGAAGAAATAAAAAATAAAGGAAAAAAAAACAAAGTAGAGAGGAGCTTATTGTGGTGGTCACAGTTGCAATAAGTCTGCAATAGCTTTTCCATGTAACATTTCTTTCTCCTCAACTCCTACCCTTGCTCTTAAGGGATCTGAAATGGAGTTTGTATTTTTTTTTAGTGAACAAAATGTCTGTCTACATTATTAAAATATTCTTTTTGGAGAGCTTACTGTGATTCTCTGCCTCAAAGTTTCCTGTGTATTTCCTTTCTCTGTGCATTAGGCTCTGGGGTCCCCCATGTCTCTCTGGATGTTCATCCAACCTGGAAGAACTGGTCTTTCTTCTTGAGATAATCTCAAGTGAATTTTTCCTCTGTGGCTTTCTGTCAGATGTCTCCTATCCTCTATAATGTCTCTGTAAGTTGTCCTCTTCTTTCTGCAAAATTGGTGGGATTTCTTCTTCAAACATATTGAGCACCAGATGTAAAAGTAACTTTAAAAAATCTTGTAATTCACATTTCAGAGGCTTACTGCTGAGTAAGCTCACCCTTCTAGCTCTTCCTGAACTCTGAATGGCCTGTTCAACTCAAATGTCCTGGTTTGAACTACTCTCCAAGCTGACTGATTCAATGTGACTTCTGGGCTTTCAATGAATTTCTCTGCTTTGAAAAACTGATTCTGGACTCCACAAACTTTAATGTATTCCTGTACTGCACTCTCTTTTTCCTGTCTGGCTCCTGTACTATGGGTCTGTCTGTCTATATTGTCTGTCTATTTTTTCCTTTACTGAACTCAACTCTATTACTGATTGTAGAGATTGTTTGACCAACAAAAGCCAAATCAATCACCAGGAGTGACTGTTGGAGAGACTATGAAAATGGTTCAAGCCTGGACATTTCAGAACCACAGTGCGACATCTAGTAGAACGTGCAATAGGGAAAACTAGAGCACTGTGTTGAGTGTTCTAGAAGCACAAAGCAGCCCCATAAGAGTAGTATTGATATGAGACTTGAATAGTTTATGAGGAATTATACATTATGGATAGCTAAATATGACACTTTCATTCAAATACTACTGGATCTGGTGACACTTTTCATGCTACAATTGATATCGATGAAGAGAACATTTTTATTGTATGTGTCTTGTTAACATATTTTTAAATTTATTTTTTATTTCTTAGTTGCATCTCAATCACAATCCCCTCCCTACTTCTCCTCTAGTCCCACCATCTTTCCCCTCAACATCCCCATCCCCTTCCACTTTTTTTAAGTTTAAAGTATAACTTTTTTCCCCAACAGCTCCCCCTTTCAGTCCAACAAATGGCTCTTTCTCTTATAACAATAAATAAAATACAAAACAACAGAAATAATTAGGCCACAATTATGAGAGTTTTGGGGCTTAGCATATATTCCCAATGTCCAGTCCATATGTATTTGGCACCTGACTTTAACATTCTACTATCTAACCATCTCCATGAGTTTAAAGTTCTATATCCAACTCAGCTTTCCTTGTGCAGGGACCATGCTAATCTTCTCTGTATCATTCCAATCTTAGTATATGTGCTGCCGAAGCGAACACTTGTTAACATTTTTTAAAGATGTCTGTTTAGATTTTGAATTCCATGTAACAGAGACATTGGTGGGCCTTCTGCATACCCATTGTGAAATATTTCATTATATATGGCTAACACTGAGTGTTTTACTGATTCAGAAAAGTATCCATAAGAATGGGAAACACAGAAATGAAAGAAATTGAAATAAATTCCAAGTGCTAGGGTGACATTATCTCACTGTGATTTGTTCACCAGGCAGAATTCTTAGCTCCTTTCAATCCATACTCCAACCTGATATAAATGTACTACAGTTTCTTTCCCTTTGTAGTGACCTTATAGAGAACTGCTCCCTCCATAGGTTCACATATTTGAATACTTTGCCCAAAGTTCTTGTCATGGTTTGGGTATATTATGGGGAGGAGAAACCTTGATAGAGGAAATACATCACTCTGGGCACACTCTGAGAATTTGTTGTCTCATTCTAACTCATGTTCACTCTCTAACATCCTGTTAGCAGTAAATCATATGATCTCTCAGATTTCTTCTGAAATCTCTTATCTCTTTGAATGTACCACCATTTTGGATTCTTTTCTTCTCTGCAACCATAAGTCTAAATAAGACCTTCCTTTTATAGATTGCCTTGATAATGGTGTTTTATCATAGTAACATGAAAGTCACTACTATGGAATTTGGTGCCAAGAGTCTGATTTTGTGAAGAATCTGAATAATACTGAGGAATGTGGAAGTCTTTGGAATTTTGGAGTAGTCAAAAGCATAACTCTCAATCTGTAGCATAATTATTACTTATTTTCCATATGCAGGATTGCAATGAAAAAGAGCAGTGAAGGGCATGAAAAAAAAATACTTAAGGGTCCTGTTTGCAGAGGAAAAGAGCAGTACAAAGCCCAGGCTTGCCTGGGAAAAGAAATAATTGCTGATAAAAGGGCTAGCACAATTAAGGAGAAGCCTCCCACTTTGTGGTGGAAAAATATAAAAAAATATATAAAACAAAAGATAAGCTTCCAGGTAATAAAAGAGAGCCAATGTCATTTTCTAGTCCTTGACAATGTATGTTGGCAATATGGAATTAGCTTTGGAGACCTTAAAGATACAAGAATAAGGCACTTCATAGATTCCTCCTCTCTTGTCACAGAGAGTTTTTTTATTTAAATTTATTTATTTATTGCTTCAGGTTACATCTCCATCATAGTGTCCTCTTTCCACCCCTCCCAGTCCCACCCTCCCAACCTCTACCCCCTAACACTTCCATCCCACTCCTCTGGAGTAGAGTGTCCCTACATAGCAGTCCCCCACCTCAGTTCAGCAGTCAGATGATGGCCAAGAGCCTCCTCATACACTGGGGGTCTACAAGGCAGCACCACTAGGGAAAAGTGCCTCACTGAGAGGAAAAAAAGAAAAAGTATATGTCCCATGATCCCTTCAGTGCATGAGTGTAGTATAGATAGTCTGTACTATATGGTTAAAATTGACTATAATTGAATAGATGCCATGTGCATCCTTCTGAGTATGGGTTAGCTCACTCAGGAATAGCTTCTCTAGTTCCATCCATTTGGTTGCAAATTGCATAATTTCATTGTTTCGGATATCTGAGTAGTATTTCATTGTGAAGATATACCATAGTTTTTTAATCCATTCTTCGGTTGAGGTACATCTGGGTTGTTTCCAGTTTCTAGCTATTACAAATAAGGCTGCTATGAACACAGTTGAGGAAACTTCCTTGTGATTTGGTGAGGAGTCATATGGATGTATACCCAGAAGTGGTTTGGCTGGGTCCCGAGGCAGAGCAATTCCAACTTTTCTAAGATATCGCCAGACTGACCTCCATAGTGGTTGCACAACCCTACACTCCCATCAGCAATGGAGGGGGATTCCCCTTTCTCCACAGCCTCACCAGCATGTGCTGTCATTTGAGTTTTTGATCTTAGCCATTCTTACAGGTGTGAGATGGAATCTCAGAGTCCTCTTGAGTTGCATTTCTCTGATGGTTAAGGATGATGAGCATTTCTTCATGTGTCTCTCAGCCATTAGGAATTCCTCCATTGTGAATTCTCTGTTTAGCTCTTTTCACCATTTTTTAATTAGATTATTTGGTTTCTTGGCATTTAATTTCTTGAGTTCTTTGTAAATTTTGGATATTAGCCCTCTGTCAGATATAGGGTTGGTTAAGATTTTTCCCCAATCTATAGGCAGCCATTTTGTTCAAATGACAGTGTCTTTTGCTTTACGGAAGCTTTTCAGTTTCATACCGTTCCATTTATTTATTGTTGGTCTTAGGTCCTGAGCTGTTGGTGTTCTGTTCAGGAAGTTGTCACGTGTGCCAATGAGTTTGAGGGTTTTTCCCACTTTCTCTTCTAGTAGACTTACTGTGTCCAGCCTTATGTTAATGTCTTTGATCCACTTGGACTTAAGTTTTGTACAAGGTGATTAGTATGGGTCTAATTTCATTCTTTTACATGTGGATATACAGTTGGACCAGCACCATTTGTTGAAGATGCTATCCTTTTTCCCTTGTGTGGTTTTGTCTTCTTTGTCAAAAATTAGGTGACCATAGGTGAGTGGGTTAATTTCTAGGTCTTCAGTTTGATTCCATTTATCTACTGGTCTTTTTCTATACTAGTAAAATGCTGTTTTTATTACTATTAATGTGTAGTACAGCTTGAAATCTGGGATGGTGATACCTCCAGATTTTATTTTTAATTGTAAAGGATTGATTTAGATTTTCTTGTTTGTTTTTTTTTTTTGTTGCTGTTGTTCCATATGAAATTGAGAATAGCTTTTTCCAGGTGTATAAAGAATTTTGTTGGTATTTTGATAAGAATTGCATTGAATCTGTATATTGCTTTTGGTTGGATGGCCATTTTTATTATGTTGATCCTACCTACCCATGAGCATGGGAGATCTTTCCATCTTCTGATGTCTTCTTAAATTTCTTTCTTCAATGGCTTGAAGTTCTTGTTGTACAGGTCCTTTACTTGCTTGGTTAGAGTTACCCCCATGTATTTTATGTTGTTTGTGGCTATTGTGAAGGGAGTTGTTTCCCTTATTTCTTCTCAGCCCATTTATTTGTTGTATAAAGAAGGGCTTCTGATTTTTTTTTTAATTAATTTTGTATCCAGCCACCTTGCTGAAGATGTTTATCAGCTGTAAGAGTTCTCTGGTGGAATTTTTGGGGTCACTTATGTACTATCATATCTTCTGCAAATAGGGATACTTTGACTTCTTCGTTTCCAATTTGCATCCCCTTGATCTCCTTAAGCTGTCGTATTGCTTTAGCAAGAACTTCAAGTACTATATTGAAGAGATATGGTGAAAGTGGACATCCTTGTCTTGTCCCTGAGTTTAGAGGAAATGCTTCATGTTTCTCTCCATTTAATTTGATATTGGATACTGGCTTGCTGTATATTGCCTTTATTATTTCTAGGAATGGTCCTTGTATGCCCGTTCTCTCCAGAACTTTTAGCATGAAAGGGTGTTGGATTTTGTCAAATGCTTTTTCTGCATCTAGCGAGATTATCATGTGTGTTTTTTTTTTTTTCATCTTGTTTAAGTGGTGAATTACGTTGATGGATATTCTTATGTTGAACCAACCCTGAATTCCTGGGATGAAGCCTACTTGATCATGGTGTATGATACTTTTGATGTGTTCTTGGATTTGGTTTGCCAGTATTTTATTAAGTATTTTTGTATCTATGTTCATGAGGGAGATTGGTCTGAAGTTCTCTTTCTTTGTTGGGTCTTTGTGTGGTTTAGGAATCAGTGTGACTGTGGCCTCATAGAATGAGTTTGGCAGTGTTCTTTCTGATTCTATTTTGTGAAAGATTTTGAAGAGCATTGGCATTAGCTCTTCTTTGAAGGTCTCAGAATTTTGAGAATTCTCAGTGCTGAAACCATCTGTTCCTGGGATTTTTTTGGTTGGGAGTTTTTTAATGATTGTTTCTATTTCCTTAGAGGTTATAGGAATGTTTAATCTGTTAACCCGCTCTTGATTTAGATTGGTATGTGGAATCTATCAGGAAAATTATCCATTTCACTTAACTTTTCAAATTTGGTGGAGTATAGATTTTTAAAGTAGGACCTAAATATTCTCTGGATTTCCTCAATGTCTGTTGTTATTTCTCCCTTTTCATTTCTGATTTTGTTGATTTGGGTTTTTTTCCCCTCTGCCTTTTAGTTAATTGGCTAAGGGTTTGTCGTTTTCTTTATTTTCTCCAAGAACCAACTCTTGGTTTTATTGATTTTTTGTATTGTTCTTTTTGTTTCTAAGTTGTTGGTTTCTTCCCTAAGTTTGATGATTTCCTGCCTTCTGCTCCTCTCGGGAGTATTTGCTTCTTTTTTTTTCTTTTCCAATTCATCCAGTTTAGCTGTTAATTTGCTAATATGAGCTGTCACAATTTTCTTTTTGAAGGCATTTAGTGCTATGAACTTTCCACATAGCACAGCTTTCATTGTGTCCCATGGGTTTGGGTATGTTGTGCCTTCATTTTCGTTGGATTTTAAGAAGTCTTTGATTTCCTTCTTTATATCTTCCCTGACCCAGTATTCATCCAGTAAAGAGTAGTTCAATTTGCAATTTTACCTGTGGTAAAAGAGTCCCTTTATAAAGATCCTGAAGTGGCAAGAGTTCTTGAGTGGCTATATGAAGCTGTGAAAAGGAAGCCTAGTTTGATAGAAATGTCCAGATTTTGAAAATTTCATATTCATGATGTATCCTCTGAGGGCAACTGTATATAGCAATTGGAGGCACCCCAATAGACATATGGATATTGTATTCAGGTAGCAGTACTCTGTGAACAGTGGCATCTAAGCTGTTGGGAATTGAATCCCAGGGTACCAGAATTATAGTTACAGGATTTGTTGTTTGCCAATCTTTTCATTGTTGAGTGAAATGTGCCAATGACAGTTATACTAGCCTCCTGTCTGCAAGTGTAGCAGAATATCATCAGTAGTGCCAGAAGTGGGTTCTCTCTCATGGCATGGGACTCCAGTTGGACCAGCAATTGTTTGGCCATTCCCTCAGTTTCTGCACCCTCTTTATCCCTGCACATAATAAGCAGGATAAATTATGGGTCAAACATTTTTGGCTTGGTTGATATCCCCATCCCTCCATTGGAAGTCTTGCCTGGTTACAGGATGTGGCCATTTCAGGTTCATATCTCATATTGCCAGGAGTCTTAGCTAAGATCTTTGGCATAGATTCCTGGGAGTTTCCATTATACTAGATGCCTCCCCTCACCAACACACACTGATTCCAATTTTCTGGTGTTGAGACTATGAAAGTTTATGTAGACTTTTCAAGCTGGACTAGATGTGTTTTGTCTTATTATATGACCATTAGACTATGAGGGGCAGGGAAAGGAAAATCATGCATACTTGATCTCAGCTTGTTGGGTCTGTTTTAAGAGGCTATATGAAAGTGCAACCTTGTTGGAGGAAGCATGGTACTGGGTCAGACTTCTATGTTTACAGACTCATCCCGCTGCTTGCAGTTCATACTTGTTCTTTTTGTTCACAGCTGAAGATGTGATCTTGTAAATTCCTGCTCTTGTCTTCATCTGTCAAGCCTCCCCATCACTATGGACTTTTCCTCTGCAACACTAAGTCCAAGTGATCTCTTATTTTTGTAAGTTGCCTTGGTCACAGTGTTTTATCACAGCAATAGGAAACAAACAAATGCAACTTTCTATTGTTTTTAACACAGTCCCATATGGCAAGGTCCTATTGTGGAAGATGTCAAAGTGTTTAATTGTGGGACCTGAAGAAATCAGGCTGGAACTTATTTGAAAACATTCAGATTGCTGGTTTGCTTTCATAATTCTGGAATGTACTACTCGGCTGCTGAGGAAGAATGTTACCGCAGTTATATTCCCTGTGTACCTCAGTGTAAATGTACTAGAGAAGCTGTTTCAACTAGGGTGATATTATCATGAATGTTATGAGTCCAGTTATTTTTACTTTGGGTTTGAGCACAGTCCAAAGGAAGGTGCTCAGAACTGTCACTGGAAGGCATGTGATAGTCATTTGGCAAGGGAAATAATGGGCTCTATGCAGGAAACTACAGATGGCTTCCAAAATTGATATGATAGACCTGTCAAAACCCCTTCCAAACATTTTTGGGTGAACAATTTGCTAGTCTTTTTCATGAAAGGAAACACCACACCCTCCTCATGTTTTAGAGGTTTTGTGGAGATTCACAACTAATCAAGATCCAGAGAATAAGTGACTATTTCTGTGGCATAGATGTCCAATGCTCATCTGTAGTTAACAACTAGTCATACCTCTGTTTAGACCCTGAAAGCATCAGCAATCATCACAGATATAGAGACTGAAAAAGTGTGGGCACCAGAAGGATTGGTGTAGCACTGTGTAGCTACTTCTTGTGAATTAAAACATTCCATCTTGGAAGGAGAGGGAAGATTCCTATTGAGAAGCCAATGAAACCTATGAGTCTGTTGAATCTTAAACATTTTAAAAGGCTCTTCCCCAAATGTTTGTAAGCCCTGCAAATTGCTGAAGGTATGTCGTGGGTGGAACCACTTGCATGGTGGGCAGAGAACTCTTAGAGTGAAGCTTTGGTGGATGATCCCCAAGCCGAGGTGGAACTTCTTGATGATTATGCTTCCGCAGAGTCACCATTAGGAACTTGTAAATAATCAAAATAATGAAATCTTTAGCCTTGGTCAGAGTCATTCCTTAGATTTTTCATAGGTGTCCTATCTTGGGTGAATAGCTACTTGTCCTTTCTGCTCTGGAATGATGATATGCTTATGTAAGCTGTTGATTTGCTGTTCATTCATTTATTTTCAAGCACTTTATTCTAGAACCTACACACCTAGATTAATTTCTGAGACACGCAGAACATAAGTAAAGGAATTAATTGTGAAATGGTTTAGGACGTTCCAGGTTTGAAAACTATGGACTTACTTAATTTGATACAAGCTATGAAAGAAATTCAGTTCACTATTTCCCATTGTGAAAATAACTTCATTGTGTTTCACTAATAGGAAACATATTGTGAAGAGCAACAACACATTTGTCCATAAAATTTATCAAGAAAAAAGGGCATGGCAGAGGGATTTCTTCCAAGATAGAGTTAGAAATAAATTTGGAACATAAGTGTAGCATTATGGCTGAAATGAGACTTAAAAGTAGAAAGAAGGAATTAAATACTGATGTGCAAAGCATTGAGACTTATTTTAACCTTAATGTAATTGTATCACTTTGAAGAGCATTATTCATGTGATATAGTAATTTGTGAGACATAGTGATTTAATCAAAATGTTAAATAATTATAGTTTCAAAAATACTTTTTTAAATGGTTTGTAACTAATTACAGGGCCATGATCATAATAAGCATCTGTTTTATTTGGCGAACAAATGAATTGTTTAAAATATATGTACAGAAACTATAAAAAGAATAGAAAACAACAAATTGTTTGCAATGTTATTTGTTGACATATACGTAATATAGTTTTTACTTTCTTAATTATAGCCCATTGTGTGTTTTTAATTAATAGTTGTGACTCATTGTGTTAATGATCTTTTTAATCTCTTATTCCAAATTTGTTACAAATATTATATATTGTTATGACAGCACATAAATTTTGTTGATATCAAGACATATATATTAAATGGAATATCATACTTCCTTAGCTTAAATCCATTAACTACTATTTAAGTTCAATAATTATGTTCCACATCTAATGATAACTTTTTTCTATTACCAGAATCACTAAAGCTTGCCTTGATGTCTCCATGTCTATTATTCTTTAGAGTCAAACACTATCAAGGTAGAAGATATCTTTGTTATTCCTAGTGAAATCTAAAATGGCACTACAAATGATTCTGCTCAACTCCACTGTATCGCCTTCTTTGAATGAATCTTAAATTTGCTCTTGTGGTATGGAAATAGTAATTTAGCAGTTCATTTTAAAAGTAATCTAGTAAGAAGCAGGCTAATGTATGTATACTGAACCAGTCTTCATCTTGAATGAACCTTCCATGAAATGACGTTAATGATTATAAGAATTATACTGTAGATTAACTTGTTATCACTTAGTCTTCTGATACTAATGTTGAAATTAATTTATACACTATTTTAGTTATATTCATTATACTGTATAAAATTCTGATAAAATTTATGTATTTTATATAATAGTGTTTTCGATCTTGTAGTTTAAATTGTCAAGAGCATTAGTTCTTAAATTATTATTTCACATTCTTACAATTTATTTAAAACTATGATATACGAATATGTATATTTAATAGTTTATACTTTTGAATGATCAATTTTGAGTGAAAGTGATAATGGTTGGTCAAAAATATTATTAAACAGCTAATAAGACAGAGACAAGTAGACCCTTGAGACTAGCTTATCGTTCAGCCCCAAATCAGTGACTTCAGATTCAGTGAAAGACCCTGTAGAAAAAAAAATAACACAAGCAATTTAATAAGTGATCCATGTTAATTTCTGGCCTCAACAATCATTCACACATACACACAAACAAACACACATGTGCACAAAAATACACAAACACACATGCATACACACATGCATATATACTTACATTTACATGCATAAATACAAAATGTTAGCTAATATTATTTTCATCTTTTAATAAATACATTTCATTTTAATGAACGTTTATTAAAAAGTTTAATTTCCATGAGTTTAAAGTTCTATATCTAATTCAGCTTTCATATTAACTTGCATCATAATTTTTAAAACATCTTCTTAGATACAGAACACCCTCTTGATTCCTAAACAACTCAAAATTTAACTATGAGACTCTAGCTATCTATTCTCCACCACCTCAGACACCTGAGAGGGATAAATATATATGATTATATAGGAAGTGCAAGGTCTGCAGCTTCCAAAACTAAGAAATAATATACCAGTGTCTGCCTGGACAGTTCCCATTTTCTCTCCATACATTACAGCATCAATCTTCAGCCATCTGGCCCCGTTTCTCTGAGAGACATTGATTGTAGGGCAGGAATTATGTAGAACTTGCCTACCCTGTCTTGACAGAGCTAGGCTATCGACTTACCTGCTTCCAAGTTTTGTCCTTTTTGGACAGCATTCTGTCTACAGTTGAAGCAAGGAGTTTTTCTTGCCAAGAGATAGGCTTGCCACTAATTCAACCATCTCCCACTGGAGATTCTTCAATGCTCATCTTCTACTTGGAGTAGAATAGGGGGTGCTGTCAGGAGCTGACATGTCTCGATATCAAAAAAAATCTTAAGTTAAGAAAACACCTGTCAGAATGGCTAAGATCAAAAACTCAAATGACAGCACATTCTGGTGAGGGTGTGGAGAAAGGGGTACCCTACTCCATTGCTGGTGGGAATGCAGGCTTGTGCAACCACTATGGAGGTCAGTCTGGCGATATCTTAGAAAACTTGGAATAGCTCTGCCTCAAGACCCAGCCATACCACTTCTGTGTATACTCCCAAATGCCTCTTCACGGAATCATAAGGAAGTTTCCTCATCTATGTTTATAGCAGCCTTATTTGTAATAGCTAGAAACTGGAAACAACCCAGATGTCCCTCAACCAAAGAATGGGTTAAAAAACTGTGGTACATCTACACAATGGAATATTATTCAGCTATCAGGAGCAATGAAATTATGCAATTTGCAGCCAAATGGATGGAACTAGAAAAGCTCATCCTGAATGAACTAACCCAGACTCAGAAGGATGCAAACGGCATCTATTCACTTATAGTAGGATTGAAGCTATATAGTAGAAGGTATCGATAATACAACTAACACACCAAAGGGAAGGTGGACATAGACTTCTTACTTTTAATTTTCATTTTTTACTTATTTTTTATATATTAGTTATATTTTTTCTATTTTTTAGTCTTTTTTATCTATTGTCTGCTTATTGGTTTGTTTGTTTAGTAGTTCTCTCTCCCAGGCAACGAGACATTTTTCACTGATGGTACTGCATCGTAGACCTCAATGAATGAAGAGGTTCTTGGCCCTCATATGACCTCTCAACTGAGATGAGGGACTGTTATATAAGGACACCAAACCCCAGAGAAATGGGATAAAGAAAAAAATGAAATGTGATGTTTCAGCCTTTTACTATTAATTTTCATAAACTGTTTAGGATAATTAAGAAATGCAAACTAATGGTTATGCAAGCCGGTCGTTCTGTTAGGTACTATGACAGCCTCAGCCTATTATAGTTACTTTCTAAGCTAATCAGAAATAAACCTGCTACGAGACATGCAACATCTGCTTACCCTAATATAAGAGATAGATAGGGCCTCTTCAAAAACCTCAAGAGATCTGCAGAATATGGCATTCAACGATGTTTTCGTAACTTTAGATTTTTTTATATCAACACATATCAACTCCTGAAAGCACCTCCTATTCTCCTCCAAGTAGAAGATTAGCATCAAAGAATCTCCAGTGGGAGATTATTGAATTAATTGCAAGTCTATCTCTTGGTAGGAAAAGCTCCTTGCTCCAACTGTAGACAGAATGCTGTCCAAAAAGGACAAAACCTCGAAGCAGGTAAGTCGACAGCCTAGCTCTGCCAAGACAGAGTAGGTAAGTCCTTCATAACCCCAGCTCTACAATCAATGTCTGTCAGAGAAGCGGGGCCAAACGACTGAAGAGCGATGCTGTAATGTATGGAGAGAAAATGGGAACTGTCCAGGCAGCCACAGGTATATCATTTCTTAGTTTGGGAAGCTGCAGACCCTGTACTTCCTATAAAATTAGATATATTTATCCCTCTCAGATCTCTGAGGTGATTGAAGAACAGATAGATAAAGTCTCATAATTAAATTTTGAGTTCTTTAGGAGACAAGAGAGTGTTATAGATCTAAAAAGATAATTTTAAATTGTGTTGCACGTTAGTATGAATGTTGAGTCAGATATAGAACTTTAAACTCATGGAGATGGTTAGATAGTAGAATGTTAAAGTCAGGTACCAAATATATATGGACTGGACATTGGGAATGTACGTTAAGCCATATAACCCACATAACTGTGGCCTAATTACCTCTTTTGTACTGTATTGTATTTATTATTATAAGAGAACAGCCATTTGTTGGACTGAAAGGGGAAAGTGTAAGGGAAAATAAGATATTCTTTAAACTTAAAAGAAAAAAAAAGGAAGAGGATGGGGGGTTGAGGGTGGGAGGGTGGGAGTGGAGGGGGAATAGGGAGGGGACTGTGATTGAGATGTAAATTGAAGAAATAAAAAATAAAGGAAAAAAAAAAGAAAACATCTTTGAATGCCATATTCTGCAAATCCCTTGAGGTTTTTGAAGACTCCCTATCTATCTCTTATATTAAGATAAGCAATTGTTGCTTGTCTCTTAGCAACTTTATTTCTAATTAGCTTAGAAAATATATATGATAGACTGTCATAGTACCTAACAAAATGACAAGCTTGCATGACTATTAGTTTGCATTTCTTAATTACCCTAAACAGTTTATGACAGTTGGTAGCACAAAGCCGAAACTTCACATTGTATTTTTAAGCATTACTAGGTACAATACCTTTAAAATGCATTACCCTTAATTTTGTATCAATATACAAAGATCAATACCAATGTGGCCAAATATATTCTTAATTTTGTATCAATATACAAAGATCAATACCTATGTAGCCCAATACAATTTTAATTTTGCATCAGTATACAAGGGTCAATACCATTGTGGCCAGATATAATCTTAATTTTGTATCAATATACAAAGATCAATACTGATGTAGTCCAATACAATCTTAATCCTGCATTAATATACAAAGATAAATACCAATTTAGCCAAATATAATATTAATTTTGTATCAATATACAAAGGTATAAGGGCATATTCATTAATCTGTCCTTTTTTTTTCTTGATCTTTCCTATATTATGTCTATGTCCCGTTTTTTTCTCAAGTCTGTTCACTCTTACATAGGAGAGAAGGAGGGATACAAAAAAGAAAAAGAGAGAAGTCCCTGGGTCTAACCTCCAAAACCCATTTAACAAAACCATTTAACAGCTTGTAGTCTCTTCCCCTAAATAAGAAGATTTTCTATTATCCATCAAATGACCAAGGGGGGGGGGGAACCACCCTCCCCACCATCTGGGTATGGGATATCACTCTCTTAAAATGACTTCCTGCTGATTTGGGATGTAGTAAACCTGTTTGGGGCCCAAATAAGAATGGAAAAATGGTTAAAAATGTTAATAGAATCATTTGATGTTCAGTCCTTTTGTGCTCAGCTATTTAAATGTCCTAAGAAGTTCATAGACAGAAGCTGAACTTTCAGAGTTTTACTGGTGTTCTGGCTGGAGCAGTCTGTGGATCTGAATAATCTTAGAGATTTTGAGTTGTTGTGGTTGTAGATTTTTGAGGAAGCAGCTATTGAGGAAGTCTTCAAGGCTGTATCGTCTGGGCTACTTATTATCTTTGGTGTCTGATTTGTTTTCTTCTGAGGTTTCCATTGTCCAGTTGTCCCTGGATTCCTTGCATGGATGCTTTAAATATCCTTGAAAGATAAGAACAGAGCCCTGCCCTAATCCTAACTTTGGGACACTACTTTTTTGGGGGAGGGGGTGTCAGGTAATAATTTTCCTGGAGCAAATTTGTTTTTTGACAACATATAAAATACTATCTTTCAATTAGGATTAAAGACGAAATTATTTTGATATTTTGAAGCTAAACAAACCTTTAGTGTATATATTTTGAGGTCTCAAAGGACAGTTTGTTTGAATTTCATCATGCTTTTTGTAAGTAGCTTTTAAACTTAAATCCTTCCAAATCCTATGTGCCTTTCTCTGCATCTAAGTATGGGATCAAAGACATGTGGTTCCCAACTGATGGGATTAAAGATGTGCTACACTATCCCTGGATTTAAGCTTTTCTCTATTTAGAACTTGTTTTGTGTCAGCCTGAACTTGAGCTCTGAGATCTGCCTGTTTCTGAGATGGTTAGATAGTAGAATGTTTAAGTCAGGTGCCAAATACATATGTACTGGACATTGGGAATATTCTGTTGTTTTCTATTGTATTTATTGTTATAAGACAAAGAACCATTTTTTGTACTGAAAGGGGGATCTGTTGGGCGAAAAGGATATACCTTAAACATAATTTTTTTTTTTAATGTTTAGGGGGAAGAGGGTGGATGGGTGGGACTAGAGGGGGGAATAGGGAGGGGATTGTGATTGAGATGTAACTTGAAGAAATAAAAAATAAATTATTAAAAAAAGTTTACCTTCTATGATTTTTTTTTGTTCCGAAGGACTTGTTTTTTCTGTAGTATTGTTCTTAATGTGCATTTTACATTTAATAAAACACTTATTTTCTAAGTTCCTATTTTTTGATTTATTTAATTTATTGTTTTATTTTGTATTTATTTATACTTTAAATTGAAATCCTATTGTAAAACTTTCACTTTAAAGCATATATTAGTTCAACTTTAATATCTATGTTATTTTTATACATTTTTATTCAAAATACATTGATTTATTATTCAATATGCTTTGATTTTAGATTCCTCTTCCCCTTTCCATTTCTATGCTCTTTATTTTTATTTTGAGTAACATATCTTGAAATTGTTGAACATTTTTTTCATTTTTGTGTAACGTTTCTGTGATCTTAATATGACACTATTTTCCAATAATTAAACCTTCCTCTCAAAGATAGAGATAAACATGGCTTCAAAATTTTTTTCTTATGAAACTTAAAGCATTTTCTTTAAACTCAAGGACAAGGCAAGGATGCCCACTTTTGCCATATCTCTTCAACATAGTACTTGGAGTTCTTGCTAGAGCAATAAGACAACTAAAGGAGATCAAGGGGATACCAATTGGAAACAAAGAAATCAAATTATCCCTATTTACAGATAATATGACAATATACATAAGCAACCCCAAAAATTCCACAAGAGAACTCTTATAGCTGACAAACACCTTCAGTAAGGTAGCTGGATACCAAACTAATTAAAAAAAATATCAGAAGCCCTTCTTTATACAAAAACAAAAATAAATGGGCTGAGAAAGAAATTAAGGAAACAACATGGTTCACAATATCCACAAACAATATAAAAAAACCTGGGGGTAACTCTAACCAAGCAAGTGAAAGACCTGTATGACAGGAACTTCAAGTCCTTAAAGAAAGAAATTGAAGAGAACATCAGAAGATGGAAAGATCTCCCATGCTCATCGTTAGGTAGGATTAACATAATAAAAATTTCCATCCTGCCAAAAGCAATATATAGATTTAATGCAATTACTGTCAAAATACCAACACAATTCTTTATAGACCAGGAAAAAAGCAATTCTCAACTTTTTATGGAATAACAAAAACCCAGAAGAGCTAAATCAATTCTGTATATTAAAAAACATATCTGGAGGCATCATCCCAGATTTCAAGCTGTACTACAGAGCAATAGTGATAAAAACAGCATGGCACTGGTATAGAAACAGACCAGTTATTCAATAGAATCGAATTGAAGATCCAGAAATGAACCCACACACCTATGTTCACTTAATTTTTGAAAAAGAATCCTACACCATACAATGGAAAAAAGGACAGCTTCTTCAACAAATGGTGCTGGTCTAACTGGATGTCAACATGTAAAAGACTGAAATTAGACCCATACTTATCATCTTGCACAAAACTTAAGTCCAAGTGGATCAAAGACCTTAACATAAGGCCTGACACACTAAATCTATTAAAGGAGAAATTGGGGAAAACCTTCAAACTCATCTGCTTAGGTGACAACTTCCTGAAGAGACACCAACAGCTCAGGATCTAAGATCAATAATAAATCCATTGGACCTCATGAAACTGAAAAGCTTCTGTAAGGCAAAGACACTATCATTTGAACAAAATGGCAACTTACAGATTGGGAAAAATCTTTACCAACCCCACAACTGACAAAAAGCTAATATCCAATATTTGCAAAGAACTCAAAGAAATTAAATGCCAAGAAACCAAATAATCCAATCAAAAAATGGGGAACAGAGCTAAACAGAGAATGCACAAAGGAGGATTCCCTGATGGCTGAGAGACACTTGAAAAATCCTCATCATCCTTAATCATCAGAGAAATGCAACTCAAGACAACTCTGAGATCCCATCTCACACCTTTCAGAATGGCTAAGATCAAAAACTCAAATGACAGTGCATTCTGGCAAGGTTGTAGAGAAAGGGAACCTTCCTCCATTTCTATTGGGAGTGCAAGCTTGTCCCACCACTGTGGTGATCATTCTGGTGATATCTTAGAAATCTTGGAATAGTTTAACCTCAAGACCCAGCCATACCACTTCTGGGTATACCTACAAATGATTCCTCACCAAACCACAAGGAAGTTTCCTCATCTATGTTCAGAGCAGCATTATTTGTTATAGCTAGAAACTGGAAACAACCTAGATATCTCTGAACCAAGGAATGGACAAAACAAACAAAACTGTGGTACATCTACACAATGGAATACTACTCAGCCATCAGAAACAATGAAATCATGCAATTTGCAGCCAAATGGATGAACTAGAGATGCTCACTCTGAGTGAGCTAACCCAGATTCAGAAGGATGCATATGTCATCTATTCACTTATAATCGGATTTTAGCCATATAGTACAGGATAACTATACTACAACCAATGCACCAAGGGAACAGGAACATAGACTTTGTTACCTGTAGATGAGAAACTTTGCACTAGTGGTGCTGTCATATAGGGCCCCAGTGTATGAGGAAGCTATTGGCACTCATATGACTGTTGTACTGGGATGGGGGACTCTTATGTAGGGACACTCCACTCCAGAGGAGTGGGATGGAAGGGATAGGGGGTAGGGGGTGGGAGGGCTGGACTGGTAGTGGTGGAAAGAAGGCACTGTGAGGGAGATGTAACCTGAAGTAATAAATAAACATAAAAAAATTCTTTTATAGTAGACATACTAGAGTTGAATGGAAAGTATAAAATTTTTATACACCATAATTTTCTATTCTACCTAACTTTTATATTTGCAGAATATTACTGTGATTAAAATGAAAAAGAATACATAATGCAAAATTATTTCTCAAGATAATAAAACTAAAGGTCTATGGAGTGAATTGTTTTCATTTGATGTCTAGAAAAGCTACATATTGAACAGATTAATTTCTTTGTAAATTATCTTGTTTATTATTTTTCTTAATTTCATATAATATATTTGAGAAGCTTTTTTTCCCATTGTACCCAGATATCATGTTTTGGTTATGCATTATCAGAAGACTACAATTTTTATTATGAATAAAATTCATTGTAAATTACAGATATTAATAATTATTAATAATTTTGTTTTGCTTCTGTAATGTTAGCCACTATGTCTGCAAGAAGTAGGATATGGAGTTATGAAGGGAATCCTTGTTGGATGGAGTCTAGGGGAGCTTCAGGAAAGGTGTTTGTTTTATATGACTAAAATATGTTGTACATATGAACAGGACTCTCAGAAATAAATACAAATCATTATTTAAAAAAGCACACCTGTCCACTCACAAACACAAAAGTTATTCAAATATCAACCTATCTGAAATTAAATAAGAAGAATGAAGTAATGATACATAAGCTTGTGTTTGTATAACAGCACATGCATAATTAATGCTCACCTTATATATCAGTAAAGTAATAGAGTGAATAAGGTGATTTAACACAAATATATTAAACACCAGTGAGGAGTTGCCATCATTACAAATAGAATAAATACATGGTGAAAATCAGTAGGAAATACAAATGGTCAATTAGTTTCCTATGTTGACTGATTTCAGCAATGACTAGACTCATAACCATTTTCACTATAAAATTTATCTCTATTACTAATAGAGTAACTACTAATAATAGAGTCATAGTATTTTAGTTATTCATTATAACGTACTATTTTCAAAATTGTAAAATATATATCATAAGTAATGACTTAGGAAATAAAATTTTTCTAATATTGAAAATTAAAATGTGTTTTTTTTAAATTCTAGTTGTTATTTTCTTTGAAATGGACACAATTTCCAAACATGAATTACATTTTAATAAAGGAAAATGGGAGTTGTATCCTGAAATTTCCAGTTAATATTGATTTTCTTCTTTTACCAATTTGCAAATCTGTTACTTCCTAAATATAGTATAAATGATTGAAAATATTAACACCTATATAAACAATTTAAAGTATAATTGTATTTTAGTTGTAAGTATATAATTAACTATAAATTAATATGAATTAATATTTAAGCATACATTTAGATAAGCACTTATAAATTAAGTATAAATTAAATAGAAGTACACAATTTAATTATAAGTGTACTTTGAAGTATAGTTATGAACCCAATTCAAAACAGAAAGAGCCAGCACTTTCCAGTACTGTACCTAGAGCTTTTTCAGATCTGGCTGAAGTGATGATTAGAGAGGGAAGAAGTCACATCATCTGCAGTACACCCCACGTATGCTGAGTGTGGTTGCCTGGAGTCACTAAGACACATGTCCTTTTAGCTCCATTCCTCATTTCCCACCTCCATCTGTCCCTCCTTCCCTCCTGCCCTTCCATCTTTCCACTCTCCTTTTAAAAATCTCCCTTTCTTAGAATTAAAGTAATTAATCTTTTAGCCACAGAAGTAGTAGGTTTTAATCATTTCCAAACCATGGTTGACTTCAACTTTATTTACCACCTTTCTGATGTTGAGATTTATAGTATGTCAAGCACATAATATTTTGAAATGGAACAAATCATATGCCAGTGATGAAGTGTGTCTCAGTGCTTTCAAACAAATATTAGACAAGGAACGTGATGATTGTTAATAACAAGTCTAAACTGAACCACTAGAGAAAGAAAATGATTTTAAGGCAGACTTTGAAGAAGGTTTTATTTTTTTTCTCCCTACATTTTATTTTACAGCCACAGAACTTGTAGAAGTTGTTTTTAAAGAATAAACAAACCTTTTATATGATTCCAATGCCACGGTCCAGGAATGAGCAACTTGTTGCCATAAGTAATTACCTGAGACAACAACTCACCAAAGGAAGGGTTCCCCATTGGCTCACAGTTACAGGAAAGCCCTCCATGGCCAGAGAATTTTTGTGACAGGAGCTAATGTATTATTGCCTTCACAGTCAAGAAAAGAGGAGCTGAATGCTAGAGATTATTTCATGTTTTTAATTTATTTAATTCAAGACCTGAGCCCAGGGAATGGAGCCTCTCACAGGTAAGGTGAGTCTTCATATCTCAATTAACTTAATCTAAAAAATACCTCCAAAATATGCCCAGATGATAGGGTGGTGTTAAGCATTCTAAATGTTAATTGGTCCTGTTTGTTGTCTGTTACTTAATTGACTCTGATTGGTTAAATAATTCTAAGGCCTGGAGATTGGGCAAAGACAGAGGTAGTAGGCAGGACTAGGAACTTTTAGAGAGAGACAGAGCATCCGGGGAACAAGAAGGTTGCCGGAGAGAAGCAAGGAGTAGACAATGAAGACACGCGATGGAGTAGATTAAAGAAGATCCTTCCACGTGGCCTGGAACATTGGCTTAGTGTGGAGAATAATAGTCCAAAGGGATGTATGTATATATGGGGTTATATTTGGGTAATAGAGTTATGAGGTAGCTTAGATGGGCTAGGATTGCACAACCCAGGCCTAGGCTTGTTAAGATCCACTGGTGTCTGTGTGTATTCATTTACAGTGGTGGGTAAAGGATTACACCACCAAATCAATTAAATATAATATAAATACTGGTTAAATCATTTAATTAGTCATTATTTTTTATACACCCAGAGGCCAATATAATCTAGATGATTCCTCACAGAGGTGTCTAGAAGTTTTTATCTTGGATTATCCTGGATCAAGTCATTTTGACAGTCAATATTAACTTTCACATTCTATTGGCAATAATATAACTGACTAGAAGTTCTGAAAGATCACATTTTTGTTTTCAAATTCTCAGTTGTAGGGAGAATAAGAAAAAGAAAATGCTACTCTTTCAGTGTGGAATTGCATGTAATAAAAGAAAACTAAGCACATAGGTTACATTATTAAAAGCAGGTATTTCTCCAAATTAGTAGAATTACATTTGTACTGTTAAATTAGGAACATTCAACCAGATGTTGTTACACTAATCACATTCAAGAATTATAACTGATTTTTTTTTTAAGAACTGTCCTGGATGCTCATTCTTTCTCATATATGAATGTAAAATCAGTAACTCTTACACTTTTCTTAATTGGAGAGAACAAAATATATTATGTCCTATCAAGCTGGGCATTGTGCTATTTTATTTTTTATTTTGCAACAGTAATTAACATGAATGGAGGGAATATAGGTGCTGGACTTCATGAATATAGACCCTTTTAAGTTTTTGTATATATTGTCTCTGAAAAAAATCAATGCAATGCAGTTTGATCATATTCTTTCCCCTCTCACAAGTCTTCCCAGCTCCTCCTTACCGCAATAATTACCCAACTTCGTACCTTACTCTTCAAAGCTCAGACTTCTATGTGGAAGAGAAGCTTAAGAGATTGTCAGAGTCAGACACCATGACAACACGTACATGACCCGCTTGTGCCCGTGTTCAAGGCAGACTTTGAAAGAGAGAGAAGTAGATACTAAGTGCCACTAATAACTGATAAGTAGATATTGTGCAGAGAGTGAAAAACTTTGAGAGTTCTCAGCTATAAATATAGAATTTTATATTGTCTTTTTCAGCTCTTATTTTATATTTAAGCTAAGGAAAAGGACAAGTCAACGCTCCACGAATAAATTTTCTGACTTTAGTCAGACTAAAACACAAGAACTGTCACTTTTTTGGTGGATCTCCTAGCTAGGAAAACCCGGGCTCAGAGATGAGTGCATACTATCTGTCTTTGCTCAATTCATCTCATCATTTGAATATTGTTATAGGGAAGAAGAATGTGGCACACTGAGAATGGCTATCAGCACAACTTTTGCCCAAGCTGAAAATAAACCAATTTTTCTATTTTATATAATGGTGTCATTTTCTCTCTTATAGGAATTCAGTTATTAGCAGTTATGTAGTTAGTTCATATGTCATGTCATGCCTTATTGATAAATAATTTTAAGATTTATGCCATGGTGATTGAGGACTACATATCTTTCTCTGATTAGCAGAAAGAGAACATAGGATAAGGAGTAATGTCATATCAATTTTTGGTAGCTGTTATGGTTGACATTACTTGTCAATATGATCAGACTAAGGAAACCTTGGAAAATGAATAAGTAATTTTTCAAGTAGTTTTATAACAAATGCTTTCACTTTTACCAAAAAAACAAAACAAAACAAATCAAAACAAAAGAGTGGGGTGTGTGTCAAGTGAGTAAGAGGTTAGAAGAGAATATCTAGGAATGGCTGTGACAACATTTATGGCCCTGGGAGAATTGACTCAAAAGCTGAAAAAAGGAATGTTCCTGCACATCTTCATACCTAACTCCAGGTTTTGTTGTGGGCTTTACCAGTTAACAACCAACTACTGTTTCTCAATGGTTGGAATGTTACCTTCATGAGAAATACCCCAGCAGGCTTCTGGTGCATCATTCTTGGACTGGGGTTATATCATTGATGCCTTATCTAGGCTTCTAGCTTTTGTACTGATCTGTTATTAGTCCTATCTCTCTGGCATGCAGATGCCATATTAGGGACTATTCCATCTTTGATGATGCAATTTATACTAATAAATATCACCTCCTAAGTTTTTGCACATTCTCCTGATTCTGTTGCTGTGGAGAACCCTGAATAACTCAATAGCTCTTAGTAACAGTCTTTGGTCTTTGGATATATTTGTTTATCTATTCAGTAAACAGAGAATATAATAAATGTTTGGCATAAAATAAATTCAAAGGTGATTAAAATATACAGCTGAGTAGACAGTTTTGTACTTTTCATGGTTGTGTATTAATATTAAAATAAAATTTATATTTAAATTCATTGCCTTTCATCACCTGTATACCTCTCCCTCCTTTCACTTCAATGCCACTCATTAAACAGTTACTTTTTGTTTTGTAAAGAAATTAGTTAAAATATCAAGAATGTGTGCACTTATTCTTCATTTTTAACATTTTCATATGTATCATGGTATTGTAGCCATTCGAATAAGAAGTGTCCCTTTGAAACTCACATTTGAAT
Organism: Lophiomys imhausi; assembly: GCA_907164525.1. NCBI lineage: Eukaryota > Metazoa > Chordata > Mammalia > Rodentia > Muridae > Lophiomys > Lophiomys imhausi. The sequence goes on from CAJQZJ010032944.1 coordinate 3,224,422, forward strand.
TGCTGCTTTCTTGTTGATGGCAACATGGAGAAGTTTGTGGGTGCAGTCATGCTAGAGGAAGTATATTATTGGGGTGAACTTTGGAGGTTAGAGCCAAAACCCCCTTCTGGTTTGCTGTCTCTTCTTCCTGTTTATATTGAAAGTGTGATGTATGCACTCCTTCCTTCTGCTACCTTCATAGTGTTTCTTACCTTACCTTAATGGACACTCATATGTAACAATAAGTGTTCCTTTTCTTCAATGATGATATATTAATCAGAACAATAGAATTTTAAGAAATTAAGACAGTAACACCTACCTTACCTTCTTTGTTCAAGTAGTGCAAAACTGCATGAAAAAGTGTTTCATGTACTTTAAAAAACAATTAGTATGAATTGTTATTTGAACTCAGATTTGATTGCAAATTTATGTTTCACACCAAAGGCAACTGAAAAAATTTCTTTATAAATCAAACTCAGCCGTGTATACTCCAAAAGCAACTTACGGAAGCAGATTAAAGCTTACTTTGATAAACCACTTTTTTATAATTTTGAGTAGAACTGTTGCCAATAGTATGATATAATATTACATTGTTGTTTTTAGCAAGTGCTAGTTTTAGAAATCTATGTGAACCAAGAGAAACTATATATAATAAATATATTGCAAATATTTAATAACATTGCAAGTATATAATAATTATAATATATGCACTGCATATATTTAAAACACATGTACAAGACATATAACAAACGCATACACACATACATACACTTGTTATTATATGTATGCATGTGTGTACGTGAAATGTTTCCAGGTCCCTTTTTCTAGAAATCAGTATCTAGGGTGCAGTTTTTCCTAGTGTTGAGAAAAATTCAAATTTTGCAATTAGTTGTGAAATCCTCAGGTTACCTTTAATAATGCTATAAGTTCTAGCATTCAGACTGACTGTAAGGTGCCAGAACACTTCTTAAAAATTCATGTCGTGGCGCACGCCTTTAATCCTAGCACTTGGGAGGCAGAGGCAGGGGGATCCTTGTGAGTTCGAGGCCGACCTGGTCTACAAAGCAAGTCCAGGACACCTAAAGGATATAAAGAGAAACCCTGTCTCTAAAAACCAAAAAACCAAAAAATAAAAAAAGTTCATGTCTAACACATTTCCACATAGTAGTATCTTCCACTCAAGTACTACTTTAATTTTTTCCTACTATTCAAACTAAAGGGAAATATATGTTGCCCCATTTACTTCTATCCTTATTTCCCATTTTAAAATTCGATATGTCATCATAAGCCATTTCCCAAACTTATTCAGAAATCCACTCATAATTACACCAATAATTCTCATAAAGAAGAAAGAATCTCAAAATTAAGTAACTGAGATCATGACTTCATTGTACATGTAGTTGTGGATGTTGTAATTCTTTTATTATAAACACATAGTGTATGTATAATATAAACAACCATGACTAAATGGAAAAAAGTCTCCCTTTCAGTAAACCAGGCCATTGAATATATACATTTCTTAGTTTTAAGTAAACATGTATCATTTATCTTAGTGATATATCTTGAAAAATATTAAAGAAAGGTATTGCTAATTCTAGACATCTAAAACCTTAGAAAGATAAAGCGAGATAAATTCCCTAAATCAATTGAGAACAATCCCTCAACAACTAATAAAAGAGAAAAGAATAAAGTATATATTTCAGAAATTTACACAGGAGTGTTTTTGAATATGCTGGAAGTTAAGTTCAGACTTTCCTTCATAATAAGTCATTGGCCACACCTTCAGCCTCAGAGCTATGTTATGAAGGTTTACTTTAACAAAATCATTTATCATGTGTGATTAAATTTTTTCATAAAAAATACTTTGCAAGCTTTGTAATATATACATTTAAGTAACTTTAAAAGCTATGTTTATGCTATGACAGCTCTGTCATAACACTAAAATCAAACCAAAAGAGAATTTCTTTGATATCAAAATTAATGAAAGAGATTATGGGAAAAGCACAAATTCTGAGTGGTTCAGGAACTATCAAAGATATTCCAGGAGTGGTTAAACCCTTGTGCTTAGATGTCAGCAGACCTGTATTTTTTTTTTCTATTGGTTTCTTATTAACATATTTCTTACAAGAAAAAAGTCTATGACAGCTCAGGTATTTGAAATCGTGGAGCAAAAATGAACCTGGGCTCAATCAAGAATGCTTACAGAAGTACTCATGAGCAGCAGGCTCAGTACTGATATTTCCAAAGAAATGTGGAGAAAACGAACAGAGAAATATCTCAAAATATTCAAAAGTACTCTGGGCATTCAAGGATAGTTCAGAGTTTCTTTTTTTAAAAAAAATATAATTCAATCAAGTAATTAAAAATAATGTAAAACAAATGAGAAACATAAAAAACATGTAATAAATTAGACTTACTGATTATATGCTAAGGTTACATTTTAGATGATATATGTCTTGATTATCGACTTAATATAGTACACAGTCAACTGAGAAGAGAATCTTTATGTAAAGAATTGTCTAGATCAGACGAGCTCTTGGACGTACATGTGAAAGTATTCTCTTTTCTGTTGATTGATATAAGAAACCCAAATCCATTGTGGGTGATATTATTCTTTTTTGTTTATTTATTTATTACTTCAAGTTACATCTCCATCACAGTCCCCTCTTTCCACTCCCCCGTTGCCACTTTCCCACCTTCCTCCCCCATTTCACCTATCCTACTCCTCCAGAGTGGGTTGGCTCTACATATTAGCCACCTTCAGTTCAACAGTCATATGAGTGTTAAGAGCTTCCTCTTGCACTGGGGGTGGACTCTATGGCAACACTATTAGGGCAAAGTGTCCCACTAACAGGTAACAAAGTCTATATTCCTGTTCCTTTTGGTGTGTTGGTTGCAGTATAGTTATCCTGTACTATATGGCTAAAACCAATTATAAGTGAATAGATGTCATGTGCATCTTTCTGAGTCTGGTTTAGCTCACTCAGCATGAGCTTTTCTAATTCCATCCATTTGGCTGCAAATTGCATGATTTTTTTGTTTTTTGTTTGTTTGTTTTTTTTTTCTGATAGGTGAGTAGTATTCCATTGTGTAAATATACCCCAATTGTTTTTATCCATTCTTCAATTGTGGGATATCTGGATTGTTTCCACTTTGTAGCTATTGAGGAGATGTACTTATGGGTTGGTGAGGAATCATTTGGAAGAATACCCAGAAGTGGTATGGCTGGGTCTTGAAGAAGAGCTATTCCAAATTTTCTAAGATATCGCCAGAATGATTTCCCTAGTGGTTGTACAGGTTTGTACTCCCACCAGCAATGGAGGAGGGTTCCCCTTTCTCCACACCCTCACCAGCATGTGCTGTTATTTGAGTTTTTGATCTTAGCCATTCGGACAGGTGTGAGATGGAATCTGGGTGATACTATTCTTAGTCAGATATTTGTGGGTTGTTAAAGGAAACTTGTTAAAAAAGAACCTCAACCAGAAATCCAGAGATTAAGAAAGCAAGCAAACAGTTCTTTCATGTTTGCTGCCTCTCGGTTCCTGCCCAAACTCTTTCTTGAGTTCATGCTCTGAATTTCTTGGGTGAATATTTTTGACCTGGAATGGAAGGCCAAATAAACCATTTCTTGCCCCAGGTTACCTTAGATCAGAATGTTTCATTATAACAACAAAGTAATAGCAGACAGTATAATATCACTTCTAATATATTCTGAATAAAATTATAGAAAAATATAAGATAAATGGAAACATGATAAGATAAAAGATATGCGAATTATAATCAGATGATTAAAGTTAAATCTACTATAAAATAAAGTATATAACTAAAATGAACAACCCCAAGACTTTCACAGCTTAGACATAGGTAATAGGAAACTAACTATTCATCATATATACTGAATATATTACTGAGTGTTGGAAACAATAAGATAAGCATACATGGAAGATTTGAGACTTGAAATTCTTTTAGAGATTTTGACATATTGAGAGTACAGCCTTCAAGTACTATATTGAAGAGATATGGTGAAAGTAGATATCCTTGTCTTGTCCCTGAGTTTAGAGGAAATGCTTCAAGTTTCTCTCCATTTAATTTGATGTTGGCCATTGGCCTGCTGTATAGTGCCTTTATTATTTATAGGTACGGGTCTTGTATGCCCATTCTCTCCAGAACTTTTACTATGAAGGGGTGTTGGATTTTGTCAAATGCTTTTTCTGCATCTAGCGAGATTATCATGTGTTTTTTTTTTCTTTCATCTTGTTTATATGGTGAATGACGTTGATAGATTTTCGTATGTTGAACCTCCCTGCATTCCTGGGATGATGCCTACTTGATCATGGTGTATGATACTTTTGATGTGTTCTTGAATTTGGTTTGCTAGTATTTTATTAAGTATTTTTGCATCTATGTTCATGAGGGAGATTGGTCTGAAGTTCTCTTTCTTTGTTGGGTCTTTGTGTGGTTTAGGAATCAGTGTGACTGTGGCGTCATAGAATGAGTTTGGCAATGTTCTTTCAGATTCTATTTTGTTAAAGAGTTTGAAAAGTATTGGTGTTAGCTCCTCTTTGAAGGTCTGGTAGAATTCCATGCTAAAGCCATCTGGCCCTGGGCTTTTTTTGGTTGGGAGATTTTTAATGACTCTTTCATTTATCCCTCTCAGGTCTCTGAGTTGGTTGAAGAACAGATAGTCAGAGCCTCATAATTAAATTTTGAGTTGTTTAGCAGTCAAGAGAGTGTTATAGATCTAAGAAGATGCTTTTACAATTGTGTTGCAAGTTAGTATGAATGTTGAGTTAGTTATAGAACTTTAAACTCATGGAGATGTTTAGATAGTAGAATGTTAAAGTCAGGTGCCAAATACATATGGACTAGACATTGGGAATGTATGCTAAGCCATATAACCCTCATAACTGTTTCCTAATTACCTCTGTTGTTTTGTATTGTATTTATTATTATAAGAGAAAGAGCCATTTGTTGGACTGAAAGGGGAAACTGTAGGGGGGAAATAAGATATACCTTAAACTTAAAAAAAAGGGAAGAGCATGGGGGGTTGAGGGTGCGAAGGTGGGACTGGATGGGGGTATAGGGAGTATAGGGAGGGGACTGCGATTGTGATGTAACTTGAAGAAATAAAAAATACAGGAAAAAAGAAACAAAGAGTAAGAGTCACACTTGCAAAAAAAAAAAAAAAGAAAAGAAAAGAAAAAAGAAAGTACAACCTACCAGATTAAAATCAGACAATGTGTAAATGCTTAGCAACTCATGAATTTATTGAGGCTTTAACTAAAATAAGAGTAAGTCAGTCAAAATTTGGGGAATGTGGTAAACTAAGGTTTGGATTCTGTACTCTTGTTCCGCCATAACCAGAGCAAGCAGGAAACATAAAGCTGGGGTAGCACAGAAGCTGTCAGAGATGTAATGACAAAGGAGAAACAGCAAACTAAAGCCCCTGCAGAGCATAGATGGTAGAAATATCTCCTTCTGGATATTTTCTCTATAATTACTGACTGGCATTCTACCAGAAACTGGGAAGAATATCAAGAAAACTTTCTTTGTGAAAGTTTGGCGAGTAGGTGAGAAGGAACTGTGGAAGGGTCACAAAGCTCTACTCAATCATGAAATTAAATAGAATTAGGGGCCAGGAATTAGTGTAGATATTGGCACAACTGAGTCAAATTATTTTCTCCATAATTGCAACAAAATGCAAATGTGTTTTGAGGTACATTGAATACACAAAGTTGTATATATTCTAAGACAGACATAAAATCCTAAAATATGATATTAAAGTTCTTTGTTCTATGAACAAAGCTAATTTAAAAGGAAACTGTACATGTTTTAAACTAATTAAAAATAAAAGCACAGATAATATTAACTACCTCACTGAGTTCTTAAAATACATCTAAAAAATTTCAAAATAAGTTGGAATTAAATTATTCATCCAATGCATCCCAGATAGGCCAGTGAGATAGTTATCACATAGGGTGTCTGCTACCAAATAAGCATGGTGACCTGTGTGATATTCCTGGGTTCTACAGACTGGAAGGAAAGAACAGATTCTAGCAATTTGTTCTCTGACCTATACAAATATACCATAGTATGCCCAACTATCCCATCTGTGATAACTACATACATAGTTAATAAATAGACATTTTCCAGAGTTTAAAGATATAAACCATGTCACAGAGTCATAGCACAGAGATTAAGAGTTCTCACTATGCAAGCATACAGTCATAAGTTAGAATATATAGTACCAACATAGAATACCAGGTGTGGCTCCATTTTCCCATTACCTTAGCATTGGTAGCCAGAGACAAGTGGATTTTTAAGCTCAGTCATCAGAAAGTCTAGTCAATATCATTAAGAGACCCTAAAGGACATCAACATTCTTCTTTGTCCCAGCATGAACTCACATGGATACATGCATCTGCATACTCCTGTACATATACCACTCCCCCCCACCCGCACAAACGCTCCCCATTTTCCATAATGAAAATGACAAACACAGCATGAGGCTTTAATACCTACATTCCAGAAAGTGCTAAGAGTAAAGTGTATAGCACTTTAGTTAATCAAAAAACAAAATTAGGAAGCTTTAAGGTGTAAGAACGCTCCTTTTAAAAAAAAATATTTATTTATTACTTCAAGTTACATCTCCATCATAGTGTCCTCTTTCCACCCCTCCTGGTCTAAGAACGCTTCTTAAATGAGGTTATGAAAGAAAAAACAAACAAAAATAACAGAAACTAACAAACAAAAAACAAAACAACAACAATAAAAACATATAAGCAGAAAGAAATCATAATTTAAAGACAAAAATCAAAAAATAATTGAAATAAAAACTTTCTGTTTCAAAAATATAATTAATTGTATTCTAAGACTTTCCAGAGGCAAAAGCAAACAAGAGAAATCGAAGACACAAATTACTAAAATTACCAACATCAATTTAAAAAAGCAAAAAAAAAAAAACCATTAGTACAGATCTTGTAGATCTTTATATCATAATACAATATGCACATCAATAAATTCAAAATAAAGTTTAATATGGTTAATTCACCAAAGTCAGAAAAAGACTAAAGGATGTATATAAATGGTCAGAAGTATGTATACAAAGAGAGTTTCTGACATAAAAGCTTCCACATAAAAACTTTCCACATAAAAACTTGCAAAAAGGTACAGAACTTATATGCTCCAATGAATTCTATGAAATTTTCAAGAAGATATAACTAATATTTCACAAACTATATTCTTGAATAAAATGTGACAGCAATGCTTAAATTAGCTCAGAAGATCAGGTCAATATTTATTTCAAAAGATATTTCAAAGTTATAGATCAACATCCAACATATAATAACATGCATAATCATCAGCAAATAATTAGAAAATGAAAGCCAATGAAATTTGAGAAGATTAACTCATAAAAACATTATGAAGCTATTCCAGGAAATCAAGGTTGACTCAACTTAAAAAATAGAATGTCATTACAAGAAAAGTAGACGAAAAAAGAACAAAACAATCTTTGCCCCGTCCATGGCCAGGACACTTGGAGGTGGGGATGAGCTGGTGTGGAGTTCATTATGGGCAAAAGCAGACCCTTTTATTTCAAAAAGACGGAGCTCCCTTTATAATCTCTGCCCAGAGTCCCATTTGCTCCTGAACTCAGGCTGCTGAGGTTTACCTGGTGTGGTGTCATCAATCTCCAGGCAGGTCCAGTCAGGTCTCAGGCTGGGCATGTTTGGGCCTGCCTGGGAAGGTCTCAGGCCAATTGCTTGTGGAAACCCAGCCACTCATGAGGTGAATAGCAGCAGTAATTCATTATTCATGGTCATTGGCAGGCTTTCTTCCTCCTACAATGATCTTATCAGCAAATTAAAAAGAAGAAAAAAAAGCATTTGTTAGAGTTCAGCATACATTTCACTGATCACCAACAACTTAACCAAAGAAAGAAACCGAAAAAACTACTTAGGTTTTGAAGCTTGTTTACTATTAAGCATCACTCAAGCATAAAAGTTATTTAATGGTCAATCACTGACTAAAGTGAAGTTGTATTTAAATTCCTGGAATAGGAAATATGCCCACTGATGGCTGGCTGATTTATGTATGGCCTAGAGACTGCAATTACTCTTTGGCAATATTATGATTTTTTTCACACTCAAGCGAAGTCGAGAAACTCAGAAATTTCATATAACATGTCTCTATACCAACCATTGCTCTTACATTAGCATGTAGTCAGGTTTACAAAGTACAAAGGTGAATACAGCTTTCATTAAACTCTTTCTATCTCTTCCAGATCTCTGAAAACTCTAATTGGTCTGTCTATATGGTGTTTTAGTGAGGAAGCATGATTCTTTCCATTCTTTCTCCAATTGAGGTACTACAATAGAGACTTTAGAAAGTAAACAAAACATATTAATATAAAAAATTATACATCACTGTTAAATAAATATAAATATTGCAGAAATTCAATGGCAAATAGCTAAAAGATGGGGTCAGAACTTGGTGTTTGATGAAAATATGTTATATACTTTTATAGGAAATTGATGAAGCAGGAGGAAAGAGATATTGGAATTTTAGTTGTTGCAAAATGTGGTAAAGTATATGTGTGACTGTCCTTAATGGGAGACAATATTACTGGGCTAATAACAAGTCAGAACTTTAAGAGAAATTAAACAATTCACTGTTGTTTTATTTTTATGGTTTGGATTAGGAAATCACACTAAGAAATGACTACTTGTATGTAAATGTGCAATGTAGCAGACTTTCAAAGGCTGGACCAATTTTCAATATTTAACCTCAAAATTATCACGATACTCAAATGATATTTTGTGTGAGATGTGTCCTAATGTCTTACAATGCCAATCCAGCTTATATTCTCTATTATTTGCTCTATGCTTATGTGTCATCTAAAATAAACTTTGCGCATGCATTGATCTGTAGTTTAGTCCAAATAAATTAAGCTACTTTTCAATCATAGAAGGTCTGAGCCATATAGCAATAGCTGGAATGTGTCTGAGAACAGAATAGGTAAATTGATGTTCACAGGAAGCCCTACCTACGGATCTCATTATGGTTGTCTTAAGAAAGGAAGAACTAACACACCTACCGTTAATTAGCAAGTAAACAGGGAAGGATAATCTATGAAGTATTATTTGGAATCAATGGTACAGAGTAGTATAATCATCATAGGAAGTGATAGGGTCAATATGACACACAAAAACAAACAAGATCTTCCAGAAGCAATTAAAGTCTTTTTAGAAACCTCTTTACAATTTTTAAGCTATAGCAAGCTAGCGAAGCATTCACATTTACAAAAATTGCAAGAATTTCATAGATGTATATGATGATATATGATTATATTGATCCAATATTTCCTTCAGTTCAATTTTCTCATAACCATCAAACTCCATTATCCAACTTTATGACTTTGAGTTTTTGATAATTAAGTTCAATTTAATACTCTATTTTAGAATAGTTGATCCCACATTGTGAATCCCACTATTGAACTGTAGAAATCTGTTTCTAATTGTGAGACGGCTCAGTCTTTAGTCCAAGAGCTTTCTGTTTATTATAAACAAGTACTTGTGATGTGGATTTGCACTCGAACACACCTTTAGTCCAAAATTTTTCTTATAATGGAATAAAGAAAGTTAATCCTAGATCAAGAGGTGGAGCAAGAAATCAGCTGAGAGGGATTAAATAGAAAGTAGGGACACTGAGCTTTGGGGTATTTAAGACAGTGTGGAGAAGGAGTTGGGAATGATTCTTCTTTCAGAGGTTTTCTTCTTCAGGGATTTTCTTCTTCAAAAGGTTTTTACCTTCAAAGCATCTTCCTCTAGGTTCTTGGCTTTTTAGCTCTGGACTTTTTACTCTAGGGTTTTTAAGTTGAAAAGGAAAATCAGCTGGGTACTCTCTGACTCTCTGAGCTAGCAGGTTTTCACCCAGCATCTGACTCCTGAGTCTTCATTGGTAAAATCAAATGACTGGACTATATTATTATTATTTTTTTTAACTAACTGTGCTCCCTATGGACTTGGGTGTCAGATTACATAGCATGGAGAACTTACTACTGGGCATATCCTCAACAAAGAAAGACTTTCCTCCCTCAAACATTTATGCACTGGTGATAGCCCTTCCATATGGGGCACTACATGGGAGATCATCTACCATGTATCTGCCACTACTTTGGCTGACAAGATCTTGTGCAGGTAACCAGAAGTTCTGTAAATTCATGAATTGGATAACTATGTCATGCTCAGAGCAGAGGTGACATTGCACAGCAGTTTTTCCCATCTTCCAGTTCTTCTCATTTTTTCACTTCCATTTATATCATATTTCCTGAGCCTTGGTGGTTTTATTAACTCAGATCTCGATCTCGGCAGTATTTTCAATGGCATGATATCAAGTAAAAGATAAGAATGATTTACAGGGGGATCCAAGATGGCGGCAGCCTGCGCGGATGTATTTTGATTTCGGGGTTAACAGTCACAAGGCGGCGAGTATTGCAGGATGTTGTATAAATGGCATGACCCCTTCTAAATCTCACCTGGCTACCCAGGGACCACTGAGAGTCCCTGGGCAGGATGCTCCTTCCCACTCTCGGACACACAAGGAAGCCGCTGGACCCTGGCATCAGGACCACACATCTCCCAACAGGAGAGACTCCGGTTAAGTTCCAGTCTATACCCAGTGGGCAGATAATCCCCACCCTGCTGGGCACCCCCAGGTCTCGCACAGACAGTCCAACTACCTGGTAAAAGGTTGCGACCCTTGGAAGTAAGCATAGCTTGGCTGCAAAGTGACTTCAGACCACAGATCGCAACACCACGGCTGTGACGTCACCAGAGAGTTTCCAAGCCGTGGGAGACGCAAGGCTATTGGGGCTGAAGGATAGGCAGATTTACCCACTACAGGAACCAACCCCAGGCAAACTGCGAGATAATTGAAACTGTCATATATCGGACTTTTGTATTAGTATGGGCCCTTCCAGCGGGGAACCAGAGCATACTTGTACACAGCTCCACCACCTGGATTAGTTAGGTCTCCACCTAGGAGGCGGGACTGAATGACTCCCCTTATAGAGGTGGAGTAAGGCAACTCGAATCCTACTCCAAAGCGCCCCTTTGAACCCAAGTGCAGAAGACAGCTAAAAAATTCCACATGGCCAGAGGCCCCAGACAAAAAAACAGAGTGAAAAGACTCCAACAAAAGAAAGCAACGCTATTCCACCTAGCCCGAACCACCTCAACACTGCTGAAACACATGAAAACGATGACAATTCTACATTATGGAAAGTGATAGAGTCCCTTCAAGAAGAACTTAAATCCATGAAGGAATTCAAAGAAGCCACAATTTTACAAGTCAAAACAATGAATAACACCATTAAAGAGCTCCAAGCCAAGGTGACTCAGCTTGAACAGGAAAAGGACAGAGCAATGAAAGATTTCTAGGCAAAAACAAGCAAACTGGAGAAGGAAATATACAAAATGAACAATACCATTCAAGACATGAAAATAGAAATGGAAACAATAAAGAAAACACAGTCAGAGTTAAAAGAGGAAATGGAGAATCAAGGGAAGAGAACAGGAATTTCGGATGTGAGTATCAAAAAAAGGATGCAAGAGATGGAAGACAGGATCTCAGGCATGGAAGATTCGATGGAAGAAATCAGTACATGATCCAAAGAAAATCAGAAAGCTAAAAATCTCTCACCAACAACATCCAAGAAATCAAGGACTCAATGAAAAGATGGAACCTAAGAATTATAGGCATAGAGGAAAGAGAAGACTCCTGACTCCATGGTCCAGGAAATATCTTCAACAAAATCACAGAAGAAAACTTCCCAAACCTAAAGAAAGAGATGCTAGTAGAATTCCAAGAGGTTTACAGAACAACAAACAGATTAGATCAGAAAAGAAACTCCTATCGCCACATAATAATAGAAACTCCAAATGTAGAGAACAAAGAAAGGATATTAAAAGCTGTAAGAGAAAAAGGCCAAGTCACATACAATGGCAGACCCATCAGAATCACACCGGACTTCTCCTCAGAAACTTTAAAAGCTAGAAGGGCCTGGACAGATGTCCTACAAGCCCTGAGAAAACATAGGTGCCCAGCCAGACTACTATATCCAGCAAAACTCTCTATCAAACTAGATGGAGAAAACAAGACATTCCATGAAAAAATCAAATTCAAATAATATCTCCTCACAAACCTAGCCCTACAGAAGATCCTAGAAGGAAAATTACAACACAGAGAAGATAACTAGACCCAAGAAAACAGAGGAAATAGAAACCTCCACAGCAACTAAACAAAAAGAAACACAAGACTACCAGCTATAACAAAATAATGGGAAATAACAACCCCTGGTCACTAATTTCCATCAAAATCAATGGACTAAACTCTCCAAAAAAGACACAGACTTACAGACTGGATCTGTAACAAGACCCATCTTTTTGCTGAATACAAGAAACACATCTCACTATTGAAGATAAACACTATCTCAGAGTAAAGGGCTGGGAAAAGGCTCTCCAAGCAAATGGACCCAGGAAACAAGCTGGAGTAGCCACCCTAATATCAAACAAAATAGACTTCCAATTGAAGTTAATAAAAAAAGACAGAGAAGGGCATTACATACTCATTAAAGGAAATATCCACCAAGAGGACATCTCAATACTGAACATCTATGCCCCAAATACAAAGGCACCTACATTTATAAAAGAAATTCTTCTAAAACTTAAATCGCACATCGATCCAAACACATTAATACTGGGAGACTTCAACACCCCACTCACAACTATGGATAGATCATCAAGATAGAAAGAAGCCAAACAGAGAAATAATGAGTCTAACAGAGATCATGAACCAAATGAACCTAACAGATATCTACAGAACGTTTCACCCAAACACAAAAGAATGCACCTTCTTCTCAGCACCTCATGGAACTTTCTCCAAAATCGACCATATAGTTGGACACAAAGATAGCCTCAACAGATACAAGAAAATTGAAATAACCCCTTGTATCTTATCAGACCACCATGGAATATAGCTGGACTTCAATAGCAAAAGAATCAACAGAAAGTCTACACTCACATGAAAATTGAACACCTCTTTACTAGAGGAACACTGGGTCAGGGAAGACATAAAGAAGGAAATCAAACACTTCTTAAAATCCAATGAAAATGAAGACACAACATGCCCAAACCTAGAGGACACAATGAAAGCAGTGCTACAAGGAAAGTTATTAGCACCAAGTGCCTTCAAAAAGAACATTGTGACAGCTCCTATTAGCAAATTAACAGCAAAACTGGGTGAATTGGAAAAAAAGAAGCAAACACTCCCAAGAGGAACAGAAGGCAGGAGATCATCAAACTTAGGGCTGAAATCAGCAACTTAGAAACAAAAAGAACTATACAAAGAATGAATGAAACCAAGGGTTGACTGTTCGAGAAAATCAACAAAATAGACGTTCTCTTAGCCAAATTAACTAAAAGACAGAGGAAGAAAACACAAATCAACAAAATCAGAAATGAAAAGGGAGAAATAACAACAGACATTGAGGAATACAGCTAAAATCCTACTATAAGTGAATAGAAGCCATTTGCATCCTTCTGAGTCTGGGTTAGCTCACTCAGGGTAAGCTTTTCGAGTTCAATCCATTTGGCTGCAAATTGCATAATTTCATTGTTTCTGATAGCTGAATAATATTCCATTGTGTAGATATACCACAGTTTTTTAACCCATTCTTTGGTTGAGGGACATCTGGGTTGTTTCCAGTTTCTATCTATTACAAATAAGGCTGCTATAAACATAGATGAGGAAACTTCCTTATGATTCCGTGAAGAGGCATTTGGGTGTATAACCAGAAGTGGTATGGCTGGGTCCCGAGGCAAAGCTATTCCAAGTTTTCTAAGATATCGCCAGACCGACCTCCATAGTCATTGCAGAAGCCTGCACTCCCACCAGCAATGGAGTAGGGTACCCCTTTCTCCACACCCTCGCCAGCATGTGCTATCATTTGAGTTGTTGATCTTAGCCATTCTGACAGGTGTGAGATGGAATCTCAGAGTCCTCTTGAGTTGCATTTCTCTGATGATTAAGGATGTTGAGCATTTCTTCAAGTGTCTCTCAGCCATTAGGGATTCCTCCTTTGTGAATTCTCTATTTAGCTCTGTCCCCCATTTTTTGATTGGATTATTTGGTTTCTTGGCATTTAATTTCTTGAGTTCTTTGTAGATTTTGGATATTAGCCCTCTGTCAGATGTGGGGTTGGTGAAGATTTTCTCCCAGTCTGTAGGCTGCGACTCTGTTGGAATGACAGAGTCTTTTCCCTTACAGAAGCTTTTCAGTTTCATGAGGTCCCATTTATTGATTGTTGATCTCAGGCCTTGAGCTGCTGGTGTTCTGTTCAGGAAGTTATCACCTGTGCCAATGAGTTCGAGGGTTTCTCCCCCTTTTTTTCTAGTAGATTTAGTGTGACTGGCCTTATGTTAAGGTCTTTGATCCACTTGGACTTAAGTTTTGTACAAGGTGATAAGTATGGGTCTAATTTCATTCTTTAACTAGTGGACATCCAGTTGGACCAGCACCATTTGTTGAAGATCCTGTCCTTCTCTTTTGTAGTTTTGGCTTCTTTGTCAAAAATTATTTCTTGATCTTCAATTCGATTCCACTGAGCTACTGGTCTGTTTCTATACAAATACCATGCTGTTTTTACAACTATTGCTCTGTATTACAGCTTGAAATTTGGGATTGTGATACCTCCAGATGTTTTTTTTTTTTTTTTTTTTTTTTTTTTTTTTTTGTACAGGATTCATTTAGCTATTCTGGGTTTCTTGTTGTTCCATATGAAATTGAGAGTAGCTGTTTCCAAGTCTATAAAAATTGTGTTGGTATTTTGATAGGAATTGCATTGAATCTATATATTGCTTTTGGTAGGATTGCCATTTTTATTATGTTGATCCTACCTATCCATGAGCATGGGAGATCTTTCCATCTTCTAAAGGCCTCTTGCATTTCTTTCTTCATGGGCTTGAAGTTCTTTTTGTACAGGTCCTTTAGTTGCTTGGTTAGAGTTACCCCCAGGTATTTAATATTGTTTGTGGCTATTGTGAAGGGGGTTGTTTCCCTTATTTCTTTCTCAGCCCATTTGTTTGTTGTATAAAGAAGGGTTCTGATTTTTTTTTTTGAATTAATTTTGTATCTAGCCACTTTGCTGAAGGTGTTTATCAGCTGTAAGAGTTCTCTGGTGGAATTTTGGGGGTCGCTTATGTATACTATCATATCATCTGCAAATATGGATAATTTGATTTCTTCATTTCCAATGTTTATCCCCTTGATCTCCTTTAGTTGTCTTATTGCTCTAGCAAGAACTTCAAGTATTATATTGAAGAGATATGGTGAAAGTCGACATCTTTGTCTTGGCCCTGAGTTTAGCAGAAATGCTTCAAAATTCTCTCCATTTAATTTAATGTTGGCCACTGGCCTACTGTATACTGCCTTCATTATTTCTAGGTATGTTCCTTGTATGCCCATTCTCTCCAGAACTTTTACTATGAAGGGGTGTTGGATTGTGTCAAATGCTTTTTCTGCATCTAGCGAGATTATCATGTGGTTTTTTTTCTATCATCTTGTTTATGTTGTGAATGACATTGATAGATTTTTGTTTGTTGAACCATCCCTGCATTCCTGGGATGAAGCCTACTTGATCATGGTGTATGATACTTTTGATGTGTTCTTGAATTCGGTTTGCTAGTATTTTATTAAGTATTTTTGCGTCTATGTTCATGAGGGAGATTGGTCTGAAGTTCTATTTCTTTGTTGGGTCTTTGTGTGGTTTAGGAATCAGAATGACTGTGGGCTTATAGAATGAGTTTGGCAATGTTCTTTCAGATTCTACTTTGTGAAAGAGTTTGAAAGGTATGGGTGTTAGCTCCTCTTTGAAGGTCTGGTAGAATTCCGTGCTAAAGCCATCTGACCCTGGGCTTTTTTTGTTTGTGAGATTTTTAATGTCTGTTTGTATTTCCTCAGTGATTATAGGGCTGTTTAATCTGTTTATCTGATCTTGATTTAGCTTTGGTAGATGGAATCTATCAGGAAAATTGTCCATTTCACTTAAGTTTTTAAATTTGGTGGAGTATAAGTTTTTAAAGTAGAATCCAAATATTCTCTGGATTTCCTCAATGTCTGTTCTTATTTCTCCCTTTTCATTTCTGATATTGTTGACTTGTGTTTTCTCCCTCTGTCTTTTAGTTAATTTGGCTAAGAGTCTGTCTATTTTGTTGATTTTCTCGAAGAGCCATCTCTTGGCTTCATTGATTCTTTGTATAGTTCTTTTTGTTTCTAAGTTGCTGATTTCAGCCCTAAGTTTGATGATCTCCTGCCTTCTGCTCCTCTTGGGAGTGTTTGCTTCTTTTTTTCCAATTCACCCAGTTTTGCTGTTAATTCGCTCATAGGAGCTGTCACAATTTTCTTTTTGAAGGCACTTAGTGCTATGAACTTCTCTCGTAGCACAGCTTTCATTGTGTCCCCTAGGTTTGGGCATGTTGTGTCTTCATTTTCATTGGATTTTAAGAAATCTTTGATTTCCTTCTTTATGTCTTCCCTGACCCAGTGTTCCTCTAGTAAAGAGTTGTTCAATTTCCATGTGAGTGTAGACTTTCTGTTGATTCTTTTGCTATTGAAGTCCAGCTATATTCCATGATGGTCTGATAAGATACAAGGGGTATTTCAATTTTCTTGTATCTGTTGAGGCTATCTTTGTGTCCAACTATATGGTCGATTTTGGAGAAAGTTCCATGAGGTGCTGAAAAGAAGGTGCATTCTTTTGTGTTTGGGTGAAACGTTCTGTAGATATCTGTTAGGTCCATTTGGTTCATGATCTCTGTTAGACTCATTATTTCTCTATTTGGCTTCTATCTTGATGATCTATCCATAGTTGTGAGTGGGGTGTTGAAGTCTCCCAATATTAAAGTATTTGGATCGATGTGTACTTTACGTTTTAGAAGCGTTTCTTTTATAAATGTAGGTGCCTTTGTATTTGGGGCATAGATGTTCAGTATTGAGATGTCCTCTTGGTGGATATTTCCTTTAATGAGTATGTAATGGCCTTCTCTGTCTTTTTTTATTAACTTCAATTGGAAGTCTATTTTGTTTGATATTAGGGTGGCTACTCCAGCATGTTTCCTGTGTTCATTTGCTTGGAAAACCTTTTCCCAGCCCTTTACTCTGAGGTACTGTTTATCTTCAACAGTGAGATGTGTTTCTTGTATACAGCAAAAAGATGGTGATCTTATTTATATGGTGAATGACGTTGATAGATTTTCATAAGTTGATCCATCCCTGAATCCCTGGGATGAAGCCTACTTGATCATGGTGTATGATACTTTTGATGTGTTCTTGAATTCGGTTTGCTAGTATTTTATTAAGTATTTTTGCAACTATGTTCATGAGGGAGATTGGTCTGAAGTACTTTTTCTTTGTTGGGTCTTTGTGTGGTTTAGGAATCAGGGTGATTGTGGCCTCGTAGAATGAGTTTGGCAATGTTCTTTCAGATTCTATTTTGTGAAAGAGTTTGAAAAGTATTGGTGTTAGCTCCTCTTTGAAGGTCTGGTAGAATTCCGTGCTAAAGCCATCTGGCCTTGGGCTTTTTTTGGTTGGGAGATTTTTAATGACTGTTTCTATTTCCTTAGGGGTTATAGGGCTGTTTAATCTGTTTATCTGATCTTGATTTAGCTTCGGTAGGTGGAATCTATCAAGAAAATTGTCCATTTCACTAAAGTTTTCATATTTGGTGGAGTATAGATTTTTAAAGTAGGATCCAAATATTCTCTGGATTTCCTCAATGTCTGTTGTTATTTCTCCCTTTTCATTTCTGATTTTGTTGATTTGTGTTTTCACCCTCTGTCTTTTAGTTAATTTGGTCTGTCTACTTTGTTGATTTTCTCAAAGAACCAACTATTGGTTTCATTGATTCTTTGTAGAGTTCTTTTTGTTTCTATGTTGTGTATTTCAGCCCTAATTTTGATGATCTCCTGCCTTCTGCTCCTCTTGGGAGTGTTTGCTTCTTTTTTTTTTTTTTCCAATTCACCCAGTTTAGCTGTTAATTCGCTAACATGAGCTGTCACAATTTTCTTTTTGAAGGCACTTAGTGCTATGAACTTTCCTCATAGCACAGCTTTCATTGTGTCCCATAGGTTTGGGTATGTTGTGTCTTCATTTTCGTTGGATTTTAAGAAGTCTTTGATTTCCTTCTTTATTTCTTCCCTGACTCAGTGGTCCTCTAGTAAAGAGTTGTTCAATTTCCATGTGAGTGTAGACTTTCTGTTGATTCTTTTGCTATTGAAGTCCAGCTTTATTCCATAGTGGTCTGATAAGATACAAGGGGTATTTCAATTTTCTTGTATCTGCTGAGGCTATCTTTGTGTTCAACTATATGGTTGATTTTGGAGAAGGTTCCGTGAGGTGCTGAGAAGAAGGTGTATTCTTTTGTGTTTGGGTGAAACGTTCTGTAGATATCTGTTAGGTCCATTTGGTTCATGATCTCTGTTAGACTCATTATTTCTCTGTTTGGCTTCTGTCTTGATGATCTGTCCATAGTTGTGAGTGCGGGGTTGAAGTCTCCCACTATCAAAGTGTTTGGATCGATGTGCGATTTAAGTTTTAGAAGCATTTGTTTTATAAATGTAGGTGCCTTTGTATTTGGGGCATAGATGTTCAATATTGAGATGACCTCTTGGTGGATATTTCCTTTAATGAGTATGTAATGCCCTTCTCTGTCTTTTTTTATTAACTTCAATTGGAAGTCTATTTTGTTTGATATTAGGGTGGCTACTCCAGCTTGTTTCCTGGGTCCATTTGCTTGGAATACCTTTTCCCAGCCCTTTACTCTGAGGTAGTGTTTATCTTCAACAGTGAGATGTGTTTCTTGTATACAGCAAAAAGATGGGTCTTGTTTATGGATCCAGCCTGTAAGTCTGTGTCTTTTTATTGGCAAATTGAGTCCATTGATGTTTATGGAAATTAGAGACCAGGTGTTGTTATTTCCCATTGTTTTGTTATAGCAGGTCGTCTTTTGTTTCTTTTTGGTTAGTTGCTGTGGATGTTTCTATTTCCTCTGTTTTCTTGGGTCTAGTTTTCTTCTCTGTGTTGGAATTTTCCTTCTAGGATCTTCTGTAGGGCTAGGTTTATGGCGAGACATTGTTTGTATTTGATTTTGTCATGTAATATCTTGTTTTCTCCATCTATGTTGATAGAGAGTTTTGCTGGATATAGTAGTCTGGCTGGGCACCTATGTTCTGTCAGGGCTTGTAGGACATCTGTCCAGGCTCTTCTAGCTTTTAAAGTTTCTGAGGAGAAGTCTGGTGTGATTCTGATGGGTCTGCCATTTTATGTGACTTGGCCCTTTTCTCTTACAGCTTTTAATATCCTTTCTTTGTTCTCTACATTTGGAGTTTCTATTATTATGTGGAGAGAGGAGTTTCTTTTCTGATCTAATCTTTTTGGTGTTCTGTAAGCCTCTTGGAATTTTACTGGCATCTCTTTCTTTAGGTTTGGGAAGTTTTCTTCTATGATTTTGTTGAAGATATTTCCTGGACCATGGAGTCGGTAGTCTTCTCTTTCCTCTATGCCTATAATTCTTAGGTTCCATCTTTTCATTGAGTCCTTGATTTCTTGGATGTTGTTGGTGAGAGATTTTTAGCTTTCTCATTTTCTTTGGATGATGTACTGATTTCTTCCATCGAATCTTCCATGCCTGAGATCCTGTCTTCCATCTCTTGCATCCTATTTTTGATACTCACATCCGAAATTCCTGTTCTCTTCCCTTGATTCTCCATTTCCTCTTTTAACTCTGACTGTGTTTTCTTTATTGTTTCCATTTCTATTTTCATGTCTTGAATGGTATTGTTCGTTTTGTATATTTCCTTCTCCAGTTTGCTTGTTTTTGCCTAGAAATCTTTCATTGCTCTGTCCTTTTCCTGTTCAAGCTGAGTCACCTTGGCTTGGAGCTCTTTAATGGTGTTATTCATTGTTTTGACTTGTAAAATTGTGGCTTCTTTGAATTCCTTCATAGATTTAAGTTCTTCTTGCAGGGACTCTATCACTTTCCATAATGTAGAATTGTCATCATTTTCATGTGTTTCAGCAGTGTTGAGGTGGTTCGGGCTAGGTGGAATAGCGTTGCTTTCTTTTGTTGGAGTCTTTTCACTCTGTTTTTTTGTCTGGGGCCTCTGGCCATGTGGAATTTTTTTAGCTGTCTTCTGTACTTGGGTTCAAAGGGGCGCTTTGGAGTAGGATTCGAGTTGGCTTACTCCACCTCTATAAGGGGAGTCATTCAGTCCCGCCTCCTAGGTGGAGACCTAACTAATCCAGGTGGTGGAGCTGTGTACAAGTAAGCTCTGATTCCCCGCTGGAAGGGCCCATACTAGTACAAAAGTCCGATATATGACAGTTTCGAGTATCTCGCAGTTTGCCTGGGGTTGGTTCCTGTGGTGGGTAAATCTGCCCCTCACCTCCAATGGCCTTTCCGCACCTGTGGCTTGGAAAGTGACCAGTGATGTCACAGCAGTAGGTTGTGATCTACAGTCTGAAGGCACTTTGCAGCCGAGCTGTGCTCACTTCCAAGGGTTGCAACCATTCGCCAGATAGCTGGATCATCTGTGCGAGACCTGGGGGTGCCCAGCAGGGTGGGGATTATCTCTGCATGGGATCTGAATCTGCCCGCTGGGTATTAAATTGGAACTTACCTGGAGTCTCTCCTCTGGGGGTCAGGGGGTCCCGATTCCCGGGTCCACCGGCTTCCTTGAGTGTCCAAGAGTGGGAAGGAGCGTCCTGCCCAGGGATCCTGGGTCGTTGGGTGAGATTTAGAAAAGGTCGTGCCATTTGTACAGCATCCTGCAACATTTGCCACCCTGTGACTACTAACCCCGAAATCAAAATACGTCCGCGCAGGCCCCCACCATCTTGGATTCCCCGTGATTGAATATTTTTATAACTACATTTGATAAATCTTAGAATTTACAAAATAAAATCCAAGAGTTAGACAAATTCGTTTAGTTTGTTCTTCAGCATTATTCTTATCAATTACATAGAATTTCCTTCTCACCTTCAATCATACTATTCCAAGATAATTTACAATCATTTTTTTATAAGTACTTTATTTTTTTTCTTCAAGTTACATCTCAGTCACAAACCCTTCCCTGTTCCCCCTTCCTGTCCCACCCTTCCACCCTCTTCCCCCCCAACAGCTTCTCTTTTCATTCCAACAAATGGTTCTTTCTCTTATAGCAGTAAATTCTATACAAAACAGCAGAATTAAATGTGCCACATTTATGAGAGTTAAATGGCCCAGTATACCTTCCCAATGTCCAGTTCATACATATTTGGCCCCTGATGTTAACCTTCTACCTTCTAACCACCTCCATGAGTTTAAAGTTCTATAACTGACTTACTTTTCATACTAACTTGCATCACTATTATAGCCATCTTCTTAGATCTAGAATGCCCTCTTGATTCCTAAACAACTCAAAATTTAGCTATGAGACTCAAGCTCATTTTTAATTTGTATTACATTACTTACATGAGGTACTTAGTCAATAAACTAGTTTATATTGAATCAAATATATATGATCTTTTGAAACTCAGAACATGTATTTATATTATGATAATTATTTACAGAAATTATATTATGAGGCATGAAAAAGTATTATTCCAACAACAAATATTCATTAATAAATTTGGTAGGTTGAATACATCATTTGCACACATGATATAAAACATTGATTTTGCATGAATTCATTGGTTACTACTCCATTACATGATTGAAAGTTATGTTTATAATTATACATTTTTACTCTATACTCTAGTTTTAGTTTTAAATATTAAAATTTGTATAATTACATTACATTATCCAAAGAGCCCATCTTAGTAAAATTTTTGGCAAAGTATTATGAATACCAAAGTAAAAGATACTTATATTTTCTTTCTACACATATCTATATATGTCTATGAAAGCAATATATGTGTGTGTGTATACATGTACTTGAAGATAAGTATTGACTCATTGCTATGCATATACTCATTAGATATTTCTATATTTCTACAAAGAATTGACATTTGTTGTTTTTTACTATTATTTTAAAAATAATAGTAATTAGAATATGTAATATTAAAGCAAGTATTGGAAACCTTTATAATTTTAAAATTATAGGTAGTGACAACATTGATGATATTCCTAATCTTTAGAGCTAATTTTGCATATTTGCATACACAAATTAAGTTGTAAGAAAATTTTAAAGGGAGGAAACTGAAATGATTGAGAGACATGTAAATAAAGGTTTAAAATCCTTAGTCATCAGGGAAACAAAACAAAAGTACTTTGAATTTCATCTTATATGATTTAGAATGATCAACATCAACAAAATAAATGAAAGCTGATGTTGGTGAGAATGTGGAGTAAGGTGAGCACTCATCATTGCTAGTGGTAGTGCAAATATGTACAGCTATTATGGAAATCTATGTGAAAGTTTCAAAAGAGGATGAGAATATATCTTCCCTAGACCCAGTTATACAACTCTTGGGTATATACGCAAAGGATGCTTCATCTTACCACAGAGGCATTTGCTCAAACATGTTTGTTGACACTCTATTCATAATAGCCAGAAGCTATAAATACCCTAGATGTCTGTCAGTGGACGAACAGATAAAGAACTTACACATTAGAATATCACACAGCTGTTAAAAATGAAATCATGAAAATCATTGGTAATTGAATGGAGCTAGAAAAAATGATCCTAAAGTAACCCAGAACGAAAAAGATGGATATCACCTTTGTTCTCTTATATGTGGATGTTAGCTCTTAAGTTTTCAGTAAACAGGCAACAATCCATAAAATCTGAGAGATTAAGTATAGTGTAAAGGAATTGGAAGTGTGTTTAAATCTTCCTAAAGAGGAGAAATAGTATATATTATTATTGATGAATATGGAAGAATAAGAAAGAGGAGGTTTAGTGAGAAAATTCAGGGAGTGACAGATAAGACTAAGGGCCATTTGAAGGATTGTATAAAAAATTTCAAGAGTATTTTCTTCTTAAAATATATGTATATATGAAAGAAATGTAAATGGAATCATCAAATAATGGGGGAGACACAGTCACAACTAAATAACTTTTGTCACTAAATGAAACCTCACTTCTAGCAGTGGTTACATATAATTGAGTTGCTGGTCAAGGAGGTACCATGGAAACCCCTGAACATTCCTCAGTATTGCCAAGGCTATGGGTTGCTTTTCATAAACTTATGGGTAAAACCCTATTGCTGAAGACAATACCTACACAAATTGTTGAATATGGAAAGTATAGTTGATCCCAATGAAGAGCCTATACCCCTATTGACTAGTGTTGATGACAATGGAAGGTACTCTGCATACCACCAGACAAAAAAAACCTGAGCATCAATTTAGCTATAAACCTTTTGATATACAATGATGTCCTGGCTGCAAGATACACTGATGAAATCATAGCACAAGGTTTCTGGAAATAACAAGCCACTAACTGATTGGATTTAAGACTCACACCATGAGATGAAACCCATGCCCAACACTGTCAGAAACCTGAGAGTAGATAGGATAGGAACCTGTGGAAAAATAAAATGCTACACCTGCTAATGGAACACAGCAGCCAAAAGATTCCTAAAAATCATTCTTCTATGTACATAGATCTACATCCTTAAAATGGTGTCCATAACCATAATGAAAGAATAAAAACATCATAATGCTGTCTTCACAGAGAAGATACCACATCTTATATCTCTATTATTGTAACCTTAAATATAGGATTTCTCTGTCAAAACCAACAGTTATGCAATAAAAATTTTCCATATACATAACTTTTTGGCAGTCTCTCAAGAAGTTTGACATACAAACTGGGTCAAATGTCACATGATGCAAAAAAAGTTTCTTGTCTATACTTTAGCATCAAGGTATACTGCAGAGTGACATGGTGAACTAAACACTTGCTTCTATTTTAGCATAAAGTTATACTGAAGAATGATATATCAAAACAGTCACTAACCTATAGCTGCAAGAGATGCTGCATAGTGAATGGTCAAATGATGGTATACTTCTACTGTAGGTGCAAGTGAAAATATAAAAGTGAATACCAGCTGTTGCTTCAGTATGACAAAGACTAATAATATATATTTTTAGCAAAAATTTAAAAAGTTTATAGAGTATACTGCTTATTAGTAAATGGAATTAAATTGTCCTGAATAAATGAGTTTAATTGGATTAGTGGTTATTAAATTTTTATCAAAAATAAAAAAACTGATTTTTGCTCTATCAAGAAGTAAGTGTTTCAAACAAAGACAGATATTTATGTTTATAAATAAGTGACTGAATATTTTTAAATCAAAATATTTGGTAAATAAGAGCTAATAAGTCTTAAGAACTGTATGAAAAATAATAATATATAATGGGCATAGGACACTAAAATTTTGTTGATAACACGATAATGTGTAATAACCTGTTGTTTTTGAAATATATTTCCATTATATGTATATGAACAATTTGTATGTATATATATATATATATATAGGTGTACACAAAATGAGTAACTGGTGTCCATATAATCCAGAAGAGAGTGTTGAGTCCCTTAGAATTGGAGTCACAATGGGTTGTAAGACATCATTTAGTACACTTAACCAAGCCTGGGAATGCTGCAAGAGTAGCAAGTGCTCTAAACCTCTGAGTCAGCTCTTTAGTCCTGAAATGACATGTTTTAATAAAGAAAATCAATAATTATAGTAGTTGACTATAATTCAGTTTAACCATGTGTGGATACAGAAATTTCTATTAGATACTACTCATATAGTATCTATATGTAATATAGATATACTATATATTATATATAGTATGTGCATTATATATATTATATATGTATACATATATGTATTTCTGTATTTTATACATGTATAATATGTGGATATATGTTGGAGGAAAATCTAATACTTTTGTTCTAAGAGTTTGATTTCAATGCTGAGATCTGGTTATCACCCCTTCTGCAGCATTCTCTTGATTGTTTAATAAAAGTCGCTGATGGCTAATTAGTTGGGCAGAAAGAGTATAGGAAGGTGGGACTTCCTAAGACAAAAACAGGAACCCTCCATTTTACAAAAAGGAATCACGCCTTCTGCCAGGTGATACTGAGGCAGACAGACAAGTTTGAGAGTCTGGAAGGCAACAACAGGTCATATGACTATTTGGGATTAAGTGGTCCAGGTTAATTTAGATTAGCTAGTTGAGAATCTGTCCAGCTAAGGGCTAAGTGTTGAAACAGTAAAAGGTGCTGGTGTACTTAATTATTGGGTAAAGGCCTGTTCGATGGCTTATAGGCCACCAGTCAAAGCAATTGAGGCCCATTGACCTCCCATTGAACCCCAGTGGCAGTTCCTCCAGGCTGCCAGCAATTCTGCTGCTGTAAGAAAATAGTTTATTGTTATTAATAAGTATTCCACAGCTACCCCGCCAGCTTCACTGCTAGATGGCACTGCCAGGCCTTCCCTCCAGGCATACAGGTTTCTAAGGCTATTTAGGCCTGCTGATATCACTCCAAGCCCCCCTGCTGCTCCACTGGCCTAATATAATAATTTATAGTCATTAATGAAGATATTACTTACCAGAGTTTAGGTTGCAGGTAGTGAAGGGCACTTTTGATCCAGGGCTTTTGCCCCAGGACAAGTTAGGCTGCCAGTTAATGTGGACCAGGCCTGCTGGCTTCCTGCCAACCCATTAGATGCTCTGCTGTCCTAATCTTACAGTTTATTCTTATTAACAAATACAATTGATAACTAAGTTGCAGTTTTAGTTATATATGGATATAGAATAGATAATATATGTTATATAATATATATCACATAATATATATAACATTTTATTATGTAGAGATTATATGGGTAGTATATAATATGTTATATATTCCTTTATATCCAAATATTAATCTTGGCATATTTTATAAGTGATGGTGTAGAGATAGTACCGTTGTATGTACAATTCAGCTAAAACTTGAGGGTCAGGATTGAAGACAGTGGCTGGTTTACTTATAATTGAATCGAGAGACATTGGACATGTGACAAATGGAAGAAAGTAATATTAAAATGCATGCAAATACTATGAATAAAAGTATATACACACTTATAAAATGTTTCTATTAACCAAGGAATGCTGCAGTGTTACTTTATGCTCGAGGAGACCAGGATTCTTCACTTTAACCTTTAGAAAGAATATGCAAACCAATTAATTTCACAAATCTACTCACCAGAAAGGACTGGAAAATGAATGATGTGTTTCTATTCCACTGAGAGTGAATTAATTTCTACTTGTAAAACTAAAAAATGAATGCAATTCTTTAAAGGAAGATGTTGTGCTGCTCAGCAGTCTTTTGTCACTGGTCCTTGGGTAGATGTGAGGAAGAAAGCTGCCTATTAGTGGCTATTCACATGAACAGATGGCTGATAATTTGGGTTGCTTAGGATATTCTGTTTCTTGGAGCAGAGCTGTGTATCTAACCTCTAATGAGATTTGTGCAGCTTTATAATCACAAATACACAATTCAAATTTTTAACTAATCCAGCTACATTTTCAGCTAGATGTTTATTGCAATTTTTTAAAAGGATTTTAAAATTCTTATGATTCAGATAGCACTAAGTAAATCAATGAGAAAGATTAGATATAGAAACCTATGCACTTAAATTTATTTTTAATGTCACCTCACAACTGTAAGGATTAAAATAAGTTATATTTTCCTTTGCTTTTGTAAAGCAAAATTGAGTTCATCTGAAGATTATACAAATGGAAAGCAATAATAACAAAAATGAGTAGAAAGAATAAAAGAAAGATGAAGAAGGCTAGCCTCAATACAATCTTCTCTAGGCCTAGAATGTTCTCAGCCTTTGAGACTTCATGCTTAATGAGATTATCCTTTCTAACTCTTTCTGTACTCTCATTGGTGGTTTCATCTCAGCTGTTCTGGCTCAAACTCCTCTCCCAGCTGACTGATTCAATCTGACTTCTCTCAGTTTCTGATTTTTAAATTCTGCTTAGCCTCAAATTAACTCTAGCAATCAGTTCTAATCTTTTGGCTCCTCATTCTCTGGCTCATCTGTCTTTACCTGTGTCTAGCTTGTTTTTCTCTTCAATCTGTCTCTAAAACATCCCTAGTAAAACTGTCTCTGAACTCCATGTACTGAACTGCCACAAACTCACCTCCACTCACTGCCTCTCAACTCAATAACTTCACTGAATTGACTGAGCAACACTGACTAGAACTCAGAGATATGCAAGCCATTATCTCCTGATTGGTGGTATTAAGAGTGTGTACCACCACACCTGGACCTAAGCTTTTCTTTACTTGAAACTTGCTCTATACCAGGCTGGACTTGAAATCAGAGATCTGCTTGCCTCTATCTCCTGGGATTAAAGGCATGTGTGTATTCCAGTCCTATCACACAGACCTAGAAGGTCTTTGGATGGATCTCTAGTCAGAGCAGCCACATTCTGAATTAAAATTTGGCTACACAGTTGTAAAGAATATACAGTTCATTCAAGAAAGATGTTAAGGTAGAGATTTCTCTACCTTGCTTATATAATTAGAAGGATGACAGTTTGCAGGAATGGTAAAATAAAGATATCCAGAACACTATTATATGCATCTTTTGTTTGTCTTGTTTCTTTTATTCTATCTCTCTCTCTCTCTCTCTCTCTCTCTCTCTCTCTGTGTGTGTGTGTGTGTGTGTGTGTGTGTGTGTGTGTGTATAAAAGGCTAATTAAATTTTTACTTAGTATTTATATTATTGTTAATTGTTTGGCGGATGTTAGTCCTTAGCCATCCATTACAAATAAGCACACAGACACCACATGGATTTTTAACAAGTCTTGGCCTGAATTGGGCAATCCTGACCCATCTAAGCTAGCTCTTAATTCTATTTCTGAATAAAGTCCTGTATACTCTACATAAGTCCCTTAGGCTATTTTTCTCCATGCTATCCCAATGTTCCAGGTCACATGGAATGAGGTTCTTTTCTCTAACCCACGGCATGTGTCTTGCTTCCTGGTCTTTGTTTCTTCTCCTGGAGCTTCTTCTACTTCATCTAGTGGATATTTCTTTTGGGGGCTGCTTCTGGCTAGTGGAAGCTTCTTTCAACCAAGACTTACTGCTTCAGAAGCCTTAGACTTAGTCCCACCTACCTCTGTCTTTGCCCAATTTCAGGCCTCAGCATTTATTCAACCAATCAGAGAATGCCTCAAAAGTGGTGGTAACTAGATCTCAGCCTTGAAATCAGCCTATCAGAAGCAATGTTATTAGACCCTTCCCAAAATCCCCCTTTAAGTCTAACAAGCACCTTCCTTTCTTTTTTTATTATTTATTACTTATCTCATTTGGGGGGGGTTATTTATTACTTCAGGTTACATCTCCATCACAGTGCCATGTTTCCACCCCTCCCAGTACTGCCCTCCCACCCTCTATTCCCTCTCCCTTCCATCCCATTCCTCTGGAGTGGAGTGTCCCTACATAGCAGTCCCCTACCCCAGTTCAGCAGTCATATGAGGGACAAGAGCATCCTCATAAACTGGGGGCCTACAAGGCAGTACCACTAGGGCAAAGTGTCTCATCCACAGGTAACAAAGTCTATTTCCCTGTTCCCTTTGGTGAATTAGTTGTAGTATAGTTATCCTGTACTCTATGGCTAAAATCCAATTATAAGTGAATAGATGCCATGTGCATACTTCTGAGTCTGGGTTAGCTCACTCAGGATGAGCTTCTCTATTACCATCCTGTTGGCTGCAAATTGCATGATTTCATTGTTTCTGATGGCTGAGTAGTATTCCATTGCGAAGA
Source organism: Lophiomys imhausi (assembly GCA_907164525.1). Taxonomy (NCBI): domain Eukaryota; kingdom Metazoa; phylum Chordata; class Mammalia; order Rodentia; family Muridae; genus Lophiomys; species Lophiomys imhausi. Next base: position 3,253,281 of record CAJQZJ010032944.1, read on the forward strand.
TGTACCATAGTTTTGTTTTGTTTTTTAATCCATTCCTCTGTTGAGGAACATTAGGGTTGTTTCCAGTTTCTAGCTATTACAAATAAGGCTGCTATGTTCATAGATGGGGAAATGTCCTTGTTGTTTGATGAGGAATCATTTAGATGTATGCCCAGAAGTGGTATGGCTGGGTCTTGAGGTAGGGCTATTCAACTTTTTCTATGATATCACCAGACTGATTTCCTTTGTGGTTGTACAAGCTTGCACTTCCACCAGCAATGGAGGAGTGTTTCCCTTTCTCCACAACCTCTCCAACATTTAATTGATGATTAAAGATGCTGAACATTTCTTCATGTGTCAATCAGCCATTAGGAATTCCTCCTTTCTGAGTTATGTTTAACTCTGTTCCCCATTTTTTGATCAGATTATTTGGTTTCTTGGCATTTAATTTCTTGAATTCTTTGTAAATTTTTTATATTAGCCCTCTATAAGATGAGGGGTTTGTAAAGATCTTTTCCCAATCTGTAGGTTGCTGGTTTTTTTTTTTTTTTTCGAATGACAGTGTCTTTTGCCTTACAGAAGATTTTCAGTTTCATGAGGTTCCATTTATTAATTGTTGATCTCAAGTCCTGAGCTGTTGGTGTTCTGTTCAGGAAGTTGTCACCTGTGCCAATGAGTTCGAGGGTTTCTCCTACTTTTTCTTCTAGTACCTTTAGTGTGGCTGGCCTTATGTTAAGGTCTTTGATCCACTTGGAATTAAGTTTTGTGCAAGGTAATAAGTATGGGTCAAATTTTATTCTTTAATATGTCGACATCCAGTTAGATCAGCACTGTTTGTTGAAGATGCTGTCCTTTTTTCCATTGTATGGTTTTGTATTCTGTGCCAAAAATTAAGTGACCATAGGTGTGTGGGTTCATTTTTTGATCTTCAACTCAATTCCATTGATCCACTGGTATGTCTCTATACATGTGTCATGCTGTTTTTATAACTATTGTTCTGTTGTACAGCTGGAAATCTGGGATGGTAATATCACCAGATTTTTTTTTTTAATGTACAAGATTGATTTAGCTATTCTGGGTATTTTGTTATTTCATATGAAGTTGAGAATTGCTTTTTCGAGGTCTGTAAAGAATTGTGCTGGTATTTGGATAGGGATTACATTGAATCTGTATATTGCTTTGGGCAGGATGGCCATTTTTATTCTGTTGATTGTACCTATCCATGAGCAAGGGAGATCTTTCCATCTTCTGATGTCCTCTTCAGTTTCTTTCTTCAAGGACTTGAAGTTCTTATCATACAGGTCTATATCACCTGCTTATTTAGAGGTACCCCAGGTATTTTATATTGTTTGTGGCTATTGTGAAGGGTGTTGTTTCCCTAATTTCTTTCTCAGCCCATTTATTTTTTGTGTAAAAAGGGCTAATGAGTTTATTGTATTTATTTTGTATCCAGCCATCTTGCTGAAGGTTTTTATCATGTGTAAGATTCCTCTAGTGGAATTTTTGTTGTTGCTTTTATATATATTATCATATTGTCTGCAAATAGGGATAATTTGACTTCTTCATTTCCAGTTTGTATCCCCTTGATTTCTTATTGTTTTCTTATTGCTCTAACAAGAACTTCAAATACTATATTGAAGAGATATGGCAAAAGTGGGCATCCTTCCCTTTTTCCTGAGGTTAGAGGAGATGCTTTAAGTTTCTCTCCATTTAATTTGATGCTGGTTACTGGTTTGCTGTATATTGTATTTATTATTTCTGTGCATGGGCCTTGTTTACCCAATTTCCCCAGGATTGTTAGCCTGAAGGGGTGTTGGATATTGCCCAATGCTTTTTCAGCATCTAGTCAGATGATCATGTTTTTTTTTTTTCTTTCAACTTGTTTAAATGGTGAATTACATTAATAAATTTTCTTATTTTGAACCATCCCACATTCCTAGGATAAGGCCTACTTGATCATGGTGTGTGATATTTTTGATGTGTTTTTGGATTCGATTTCCCAGTATTTTATTAAGTATTTTTGCATCAATGTTCATGAGGGAAATTACTCTGAAGTTCTCTTTTTTTGTTGGGTCTTTGTATGGTTTAGGAATCAGGGTGACTGTGGCTTCATAGAATGAGTTTGGCAGTGTTCCTTCTGATTCTATTTTGTGGAACAGTTTGAAGAGTATTGGTATTAGCACTTCTTTGAAGGTGTGGTAGAATTCTTTGCTGAAACCATCTGGCCTGGGACTTTTTTAGTTGGGAGATTTTTTTAATGACTGTTTCTATTTCCATAGGGGTCATAGGGCTGTTTAATCTGTTGCCTTGGACTTGATTTAACTTTGGTAGGTGGAATCTATCAAGAAAATTGTACATTTCAATTAGGTTTTCAAATTTGGTGGAGTACAGATTATTAAATAGGGCCTAAAGATTCTCTGTATTTCCTCAATGTCTATTGTTATTTCTCCCTTTTCATTTTGATTTTTTTTTCTTCTGCATTTTAGTTAATTTAGCTAAGGGCTTGTCTATTTTGTTTATTTTCTCACAGAACCAACTCTTGGTTTCATTGATTCTTTTTATTGTTCTTTTTGTTTCTAGGTTGTTAATTTTAGCCCTAAATTTGATGATTTCCTGCCTTCTTCTCCTCTTGGGTGTGTTTGCTTATTTTTTCCCCCATTCTTCTAGTTCTGCTGTTAATTTGCTAATATGGGCTATCACAATTTTCTTTTGGAAGGCAATTAGTGCTATGAACTTTCTTCATAGCATTGCTTTCATTGTGTGCCATAGGTTTGGGTATGTTGTGCCTTCATAGTTGTTGGATTTTAAGAAGTCTTTGATTTCCTTGTTTATTTCTTCCCTGACCCAGTGGTCATTCAGTAGAGAATTGTTCAGTTTCCATGAATGTGTAGGCCTTCTATTATTTCTGTTGTTTGTGAAGTCCAGCTTAATTCCATGGTGGTCTGATAAGATGCAAGGGATTATTTCAACTTTCTTGTATCTGTTGAGCCTTACTGTGTGTCCAACTATATGGTCAATTTTGGGGGAGGTTCCATGTGGTGCTGAAAAGAAGGTATATCCTTTTTGTTTGATTGATATAGTCTGTAGATATCTGTTAGGTCCATTTGGTTCATGGATTCTGTTAGGCTCATTATTTCTCTGTTTTGTTTCTGTCTTTAAGAACTGTCCATTGTTGTAAGTGGTGTGTTGAAGTCTCCTACTACTAATGTGTGAGGATCAATGTGAGTTTTAAGCTTTAGAAGAGTTTCTTTTACAAATGTGTATGCCCTTGGGACATAGATATTTATTACTGAGATATCATCTTGATGAATTTTTTTCCTTTAATGAGTATGTAGTGCTCTTCCCTATCTTTCTTTGATTAACTTCCACTGAAAGTTTATTTTATTTGGAGTTTGTTATATTAGCATCGCTGTATTTGGTCAGAGTCATATTTCCCTGATTTTTTTCAGATTTTTTTTTTAGTCATCTGGTGGTCCTTAGCTGATTGTTCCTAGTGTTTTTGGACCTGATGCTAAGGATGGGACATTGGTGTAGAGACTATATAGTCTTGGTGTTCTGTATCTCAACATAGGCTAGGTGGGATCTTGTGTTGGGTGCTGTATTTCAGTGGACCCCTGATGTTCACCCCTTCCAGTTGGGTCCCAACTGGTAGCTCAGGTTGGGGCTAGGATTGGATGTGTTATTCCAGCCTGCAGAGTCCCCTGCTGCTAGTTTGTCTGGTCCAAGGGTTAGGTCAGTGGTCAGCCATATTCCCCTCAGACAGCTACTCCTAGATGGCACCCAGGGCACCTCTTTACCTCTCGGCCCTAGGCACTTAGCCCTTGAGTCTGAGTCACTCAGGCAGGGCACACAGGCCAAGAACTTGCTGCTTCAGGGGTGGAACTCTATAGGCTGAAGATGTGGCTTCCTGCTGGAGGAGCCAGCACTGACTGAAGGGTCCCATATTAACCCCACAACCCATGCAGGGTTTAGTAGACTCAGTGGAGTTCCCAGAAACCTTCCATCCTGACCACCTGCCTTTCAGACCACTCTGAACTCACCCTTCCTGTGGCTGTGGTGGTTTTTATTTGGGTGCCGGAGCTGTCCTGTGGATAATGGTGATTGGGCAGCCCACTGACAAACCTTGGAACACTGCACTGGTGCTGGAGGTGTAGCCCACTACAAGAAGTTTATCCCACTGCTTTGACTAGCTGCAGTGGTCTTCCTAGTGATTGTAAATCCAAAAAAGCTCCTTTTCTTAATAAAAATAAATACAAAAATAAACACAATACAGTAACAATAACAATAAGTACAATACAATAAAAATAATTATGAAAACTAAAAGGCATGACATACATCCTCAATATCCATTCCATATGTATTAGACTAGTCAACTAGGAGATATATTCTATTACATACCTCTCTTGATCAGTTTAAGGATCTATACTTATCGATTTCTATCCTAACTTATATCATTACTAAATCATCTTAACCTTAAAACATCCTTTTAATTCCTAAATGGTTTAAAATTTATTGTGAGGCTATAAGTACATAGTCTTCATCACCTAGGAAACCTGAGAAGGATAAATATATCTGAATAGACAGGAAGTGCAAGCAACTTCAAAAACTATGAAATGACAGAACACTGGCTGCCTAGACAATCCCCCATTTGTATAATATTAGAGCATCATCTTCCACCTTCTGGCCAAGCATATCTGACAGACTTAGTTTTGGAGCAAGAAATAAGATTTGCTCATTCTGTCTTTGCAGAATCAGGCCATAGATTTACTTGATTTGAAGCTCTGGTCCATCTTTGGACTATATATAGTCTGTTGAGAGAACAAGGGTGTTAATGTCCAGTAAGAATTATCTCCTGATAAAGTTGTTTTGATGCTCATCCTCCCCTTCTAAAACCAATGTGAACTGTCAGGAGCTGACAGTCTCATGTCAAAGAATTTTTAAAATAGTAAAAATATCTTTAAATGCCATATTCTAGAGATCTCTTAAGGTTTATAAAGACCATCTATCCATCTCCATTGAGTAACAAAAATGTTGCTTGTCTCTAACAACTAAATATCTGATTAATTAGAAAACATCTGAGATTATCTAACTTAATTATCCTAACAAAATCACAAGTTTGAATGAATATCAACTTGCATTTCTTAATTATCCTGAACAGTTTGAGATAGTTGTTGTCAAAAGGACTAAAACTTCACATTATAGTTTTAAGAATTATATAGGTACAATATATAATCAAAATATAGCCTTAATTTTGTATCAATATACAAAGACCTATAGGTGTAGATTCAATAATCTATCATTTCATCTTATTAATTCTATAATAGATATCCATATTCCCCCTCCTTTTTCTTTTCAAGTCTTCTCCCCCTATATTAGAGAGAAAGAAGAATAAAGAAAAAGAGAGAAATCCCTGAGCCTAACCTCCTATAACTTTCTTAACAAGACCATCTAACAATTTGTAACCATTCCTCCAAACAACATCTATAACCCATCAAATGTCCAAAGATCATCCACCTCACTTTTTGGGAATGGGACATCGCTCTCTTAAAACTGTTTCCTGCTGAATTGGGACATAGAAAACCCGTTTGATGGATCAAATAAAATGAAAGAAAAATGGTTATTCAATTTAATGCTAACATTTTTGTCCATTCTCTATGTGCTCAGCAATTTGAATGTCCTGAGCAATTTGTAGTCCGAAACTGGACTTTGGGTAGGAAAGTTAAGGGCTTTATTGAAGTCCTGTCTAGAATAGTCTGTGAGGCTGGACCATCTTAGTAAGCCATTTTGAAGTTGGTCTGGATACAGAATTTGGAGGAAATAGCTACTGAGGCAGTCTTTGATGCTGGATCATTTAGGCTACTTATCTTCTTTGGGTTTTGGTCATTTTGTTCTTCCAGCATTCTCAAACACGTTTGTCTGCACCCATGTCTCCTGGTGGACTGAGGCAATACTCTGTGTAAAAGGCAGCGTTCCTGTTTTAATCTAAGGAGGTCCCACCTTCCTATATTCTTTCTGCCCAGCTAATTGGCTATCAGTGACTTTTATTAACCAATCAAGAGAATGCCTCAGAAGGGGTGGTAACCAGATCTCAGCATTGAAATCAGCCTATCAGAAGCAATGTTATTAGACTGTCTCCAAAAATAATACACTTTTGTTTGTCTTGTTTGTTTTATTCTCTCTCTCTCTCTCTCTCTCTCTCTCTCTCTCTCTCTCTCTCTCTCTCTCTGTGTGTGTGTGTGTGTGTGTGTGTGTGTGTGTGTGTGTGTGTGTGT